>ARYC01003475.1:0-50653 GCA_000711775.1 Oxytricha trifallax
GCAAATTCTTGCAAACTTTTTTCTAAGCCTCTCTAAGTACAATATATTCGTTAGCAAACTCATTTTGATACTGCTCGTTTTTAAGGAGATAGCTGAAAGGATATACCTTGTAGGCATAGTCATCAACCACTATGAGTTTTGCTTTAGCAGGTACGTTTATATGTAAGTAGTTTTCGATACAACTGCTAAGGTCTACTGCATTTAGTGCAGGAATATACATGGCTCTCTCTTAAAAACATGCTAAAAATACATTACCAGCAGGTTGATTCATTAATTCTATTCGCTTCTGCCTCTTGAGCTTCTCCTGTTGTTCTTTTTAAGTCTCAAGATTATTAGATTTTCTTTTAGCGGGCACTAATTTCTAAGTCTCTTTATCTTAAATCAAGAACTCACTTAGGTGATGCTTCTGCATATATTTCTTAACTTTAGCTGAGTGAGTATAAGACTTCTCACAAGTCGTGCACTAGTACCTGCCATCGACCTTATCATGCTTAAAATACACCTTAACTTTCCCAGAGTGAACCTCTTTCATATGTCTCTTCAAACTGGAATCAGTAGAGAAAAAATTTTAGCAGTCTTAGCATTCAAAAGTTTTAATCCTTTAAATCTGAAGCTGTTCCTTTTCTTCCTCAACATCTTTTATTAATGTTTAAACTTCTATTTCAGCTTTCTCCTTCATGTTTTAAACCTATATAATAAAAACCTGTGCTTCAAAATCAAGAGCTCTTAGCTCTGCCTCCCTCTCAATATATATAACTTCTTGTTTCTTGGTTGAACCAAAGTTAAGCATTGATTGACCTGCTCCTAAAAGTGCCGCTCCACGACTCAAGTGGACCGCCATGTTTAAATTCAAATTTAAATTTCTATTATAAAGCTCTTAAACCTCTATAGCTATAGCTGGACTAAATAGGAGTTGCTACAGCATTAATGATGGTTTGATCTCAGCTCTAAGACTTCATATTTATACTCAGTTTATAACTATAATTTTTGTAATTTTGCACTTAATAATTTTGATTCTGGTACCAACTCAGATAAAGTTCAGATTGGTACTGGTACCAATTAAGTTTTGAACCAGATTGGAACTTTTCCATTAAAACCTCACTGAATTAAAACTAGGTACTAATTAAGTTTTGGTACTATAAAATTGGTACCAATTAAACTTAAACGAATTTAGTACCGGTACTAATTAAATTTAAACAAATTTAGTACTAATTTAATGGAACTAAATTGATAAAAATGGAGCTCCATCTCTGAAGTTTGTTACAGCTTCTGCGAACCTTCTCCACGTATCTTTACAGGGTTGACCTCCTATAAGATGCCCATATTTAATAGTAAGATTTTAAAGGAAAGGATCCAGAAGTCTATAAATTAAAACTTGAAATTCATTAATAGGAAGAGGAAAAGATGGAATCATTCAATGAACAAATGAAAAGGGTTGAGCTCAAGAAATGATATCAAGATTCAGAAGCAAGGAGGATCTCTATCGATACCTTACTTAGCATGGTAAAATAAATTGATGTTAATCAACGATGTATACAGTTGGTCTATTCCTTCCAACGATGGAAGGTACTAAAATATCATTCTTAAAAGCAATACTCTGCGAGGAGAAGAAAGCTTTTAAAAACAAAGAAATCAAACTGATTGAAATACCTAACTACCCAGAGATTTCAGTCACAAATCTATACGAGGATGCAATGAAAGATGATGAAGTGGTTATTTACCTTCCTAGCAAGAAGTAACTCTCAAATAAATTGCCTGAAAGAAACTTCTTCTTTGGTGTTCTTGGTACAATCAAAGAGGATTATTTGAGATAAATTATAGAAGAAACTCATAAGAAACGCTTCTCTATTTCTCCTGAAGATTAAAAGAAGCAAGGAATACTAATAAGCGAGACGTGGCTAGCAGAGCTTAAGAGGCATCCTTATCTCTCTAGTAAGCTTTGATTTATAGCTTTTTAGGGAAACCTGGAACTGGTATATTTCTAATGAAAGAGAATGCAAAGGTTCACAGAGAGAGAAAGTCTCAAACCATTCATTAAGTTAGCAAGAGACTTCATAATGAAGTTTAAAAGTCTGATGAAATGAACATAGATGCTGGTGCTGGTACAAAGAGAAGAAACATGGGTCCTAGTAAAGCACCAGAGGAAGAAAAGAAAGAGAAGCCGAATCCATTTAAGAGTTCGTTTGATATGTGAAATAATTCATTAATTTAAGTCAAACACTTATTAATAAACATTCACTCTTCCTTTCCTTGCACATATCGTAGTCTAGTCTTTACCCACTCTCTTGCAACTACTCTGTATTAAGTCTACTGTGTCGATTGGTAGATCATGCATTAGGTGATACAGCAAGAGTTTCTTGTAGTGAGTCTTATCTAACTCCAATAGAATTCGATTCCATTAAATTGAGGACTGTAAAGAACGTTATACACAGGAGTTATCTTTAACTCTTCATAAGCTTTCTTAGATTCCTTAGTCTTATGAACTGAGAGGTTATCAACAAACAGGATGATCTCTTGATCGTTGTACTTATCTCTTAACTTATATAAGAACTCTATATACTGCTCTCGCTTAATAGAGCGAGGATGAATAACATAAGTTTCTAAGCCTGAATCTTCACTAATACCAGCCAAAATTGCGTGAGTGACAACCTTAACCTTTTAGTCATACACTTCTATATTATCGTACTTCTTGTACCAAGACTTATTAATAAAGGTGTTGAACGTAAACACAGCTTCATCAGCGTGTATGAACTTGATGTTATTATCAACAGACCTCTGCATTTAATCATATATATAATTTAAATTATTACTATAAATGGCAGAGTAAAGTCAATCACTCTCTTCACTCTATTGACAGTCTTGAAGGTAATACCATTACTTCAATAAATATTTGCGATAGTCTATAGTGAGATACGCATGTCAGGAAACTTGCGATGAAACATCACAGCTCGCTAGTCAAGTGGGAAATGTGCCCAATACTTAAGAGTCTTAGAATCGCAGAGATATTCAATATGCTGCTAAGAGAACTTTTATTTTCTTACAGGATGTTATCAAGAACCAGAATTGAAATGCAAAACAGCTAACAAGCAATGATACCTAACTGTTGAGGCACTCTTGCGCAGGAGCTTAGCTATAGCAGCATAATTCATAACTGGTTTGAGTTAGTCTAAATCAATACTCGCACCATACCTAAGCTTAAGCAGTAAATCTAAATATTTCTCATCATAAATAGACCCCAAAAACGCTAATTTCTATTTCTCATTTTGCAAAATGACCTAATTTCTCTACTAACCCTAATAAAACCCCAACTTTACCCTACTAATCAAAGCACTTATAAACCTCACTAAGGGGTTTTGGGGTTTTGATTCCCACACGAAAAATAGTTTCGAATTTAAGGATCTTATTTAATCAATATATTTATTCTATTTAAACATTATTTTTATACTATAATTCATTTAAATATTAAAGGATTTATATTAAATAAAAGTAATACGTTTAATTATAGTAATATTAGTAAACTTAATCAAATTCAATTTATCAATAAAATGGAGAAGCTTTCAAGTGCTTAAAAGAGATAAGAATCAATGCATACCGAAAATAAAAATTAATAAAAAGGTTAAATTGAACTAATTGAGCTTTCTAAAACTAAAAACAATAGACCTAAATTAGAGGTTATAGAAAACTTTAGTTCCATAGAGCCTATAGTTCCATTTGAAAAGGAATAATACTTTAACATGAGATAGAGCCAGATTTAAGCAGGTATTCCGCAAATATTTGAAAAATAGATAAATCCAATGAGGCAGAGCATTTATGAAAAAGTCAAAAGATAGGTCACCAACCTAAAAGATAGTGTAATATAATACACCTCATAGAAAAATGGAAATCAATCTGAGGTGGATGAATTTTGATAAAATATTGAATTAGATAAAGATTTTATTGTTCAATTTGCGATATAGACTGGCGTAAATTGCTCAATCATATTACTTGAAAATGTTGCAAAAGTTCATTCATAATTTGACTTTACTGTTGCAAACTTTGTGGCTTATGTGAAACAAGAGGCTATTTATAAATACAAACTTATCTCAGCACAACCATAGTCTACAGTGTTTTAAGTAATTCAAAAGTTTTAACCTTTCAATCGACAAACAAATTAGTAGAAATAATAAAAGGCAAAGTTTAATTTTATAGAAAGGTAAGTTTAGTGTTTAGTTCTGATTTAATTATACCTTTTAGATATTTTGAATTTGTTTTGACAGTGTAAGCCTGGTGCTTGATACTGATATAGTATTTCAACTAAGATTCTCCAATTATTCATAGTTTAAAATAAATTCAGAAGTTACTGGTAATATGTTTTATGGCTGTATTAGAAGACATTTAATCTCCTAAATAGGTACAATTCTTTATTTTAATAATATTTATAGCCTTCTATACAAAAAATACAGTAAAAGTTAGATGTAACTATTCACAAGTACACTCTAACTTAAATTGAAAAAGAAACGCTTATTAATTAGAGAGAATAGGCTATTAGCTAAATTAAACCTGATTTATAAGACTATTACAAACTTTTTATTGATAGATTTCCTCAGGAAAAATGTGAAGAAAGAATTTATAAAATGAATTATAAGAGATAATTTGATACTGAGAAATATAACCAGCTGCTTTTGGACTTTATTGAGAAGATTAACTTTGATATTATTGAAGAAACGGATTCATAAGCTATTTTTAAACTTCCTAACTATATTGAAAAGTTCTAGAGGCGTTTCAGAATGGCAGTTCAATTAGAAAATTTAGATGACATCAGCTTCCCTAAAGTTGATGTATAAGAAGAACAAATATGTACTTCTATATTTAGGGGATTTTTGTACTATATAAATTAATTGAATCTTCAGTTAATAATATAAACAAAATATTTATATATATTTGCATAATCTATATATTTATATAATTTAGCACATTAATCAATATAAAAAATCGACTATCATTCACTTTTAAAAAAGTTAATGTATTTTATTGATAAATTGATCTTTAACCCTAATCTATATAAGATAATGTAAACATTCAAATAGAAGACGATGAAAATTACTTTCAAAATAATTTAGATCCCCTAGTCGATGAAAGAATTGAAAAATAGTTACAAGAAAGTTTGGAGGACGAAAAATAGGAAAACTAATATAAATCAGTTAAAAATCAGGTGAAATTTACAAATAAATTATTCAAAAAACAAATACCAGAATACTAGAATTCATTTGATTATAATAGTGATGATGAGGTGTTAGGATAATGTAAGAGCAATACTGACTTTAATTAGTAAACGTGAGTTGAAAAATTGCTATAATTATTGATAAAATGTTTTATTATATAATGATGAGAATATATTGTTTAATTTCATTATTTTTGTCAAGTCACTCATATTTTATGTTTAAATTAGTATATGAGATTTAAATTGTAAATTTATAGACTTAGTGGGATGAAGATTTCATTTGTACATAATTATTATTTAAGAATTAAAAGTTAAATGCAATCAAAAAGTTTCATGAATCCATATATTTATCATATATATTTCTAAATTATAAAGCAAATCAAATAGCACTCGCACATATGATCAGTTAAGCATATTATTCTCTTTCTTCACACTTTATTAGCTTAGACTCAATTCTTCTTGAATCTAAGAAGCCCTGCTTAAATTTCTCTGGTGCTACCGAATAATATCGTTATGTTTATTGGGTGTGTGACCTACTGAACTTGATATAAACTAAGAAGCTGATTAGTTGACAATACTATTTTATGGGCTGAATGGATTATTATAATTCGTGAATTGTTGTCTCTAAGTCAATCCAATTTTGTTCTATTAATACTACTTTTATTGAGTGGGAGTGGCAATACTTTGAAGTTAATTTGGTGGTTGAGGGTTGGCAATAGCAAAGGGTCTTCTAGTTGTCACAAATTAGAATTTGTTTTATTGTTAGGCAGTATTATAATGATTGCTGTGAAAAGCCTAACCAGTCCAAGACTGACTTGTTAAATTTTCCTTATCAAAACCATTACTTGAAGTTAGATTTTTAGGAGTAAGCATTCTCTATGAATCATTAATGAAATCAGATTGACAAACAAATGAGGATTGGTAATCTTAGTTTGGTGAGTTGTTAATTGAGAATTAATTCTGAAAAGCATTAGTGAAAGTGTTTCTTGATTAAAGGAAATTATTAGGATGCTATTATTATAAGCTATCGTTCATTTATGAAGAATCTTATGAATCACTCAGCTAATTTTACCTTTTTTCTTTTGATCTGTCTATTTAACTTATGATTTCAGAATTAAGCTCCTAGTTTCTTTAAAGTTCATTATTTTTAAATTTAAGTTGAATAGTATCAGTTTCATTTGTTTCTTTATTATGAAAATAATCTTAGTTAAAAGTATTATTCCCTCCTAAATCAATGAAGTTGTTTTTGGTCCCTGCTTATTGATAGAAATTATTATGTCTAATTCTCTTCGATTGATTTTAAATATAAAAATTAATTCAATCAAATTACTTAAATGATTCATATCACCATCAACAACTGAACTGTCATTAGCTTGTATATATTCAACACTAAAACGATTATTTTACTAACCATTATTTATTGAATCAGTATTAGTTGTACTAATTAATTCTCTTCCTCTCTTTTTACTATCTCTTAAAGCAGAGAGTTGCTTAACTAAATCGCTATTATTTAGTTTTAGATTTTATATTTCATTCTTTTGTTTATCAGTTTCTTAGACATAGTCTGTAAGTTTTTGAATAAGTGACTAAATATCCCTTTTTTAATTATTGCATGTTCTTTGAAAGTTATCTAGTTAATGCTTTTAATCTTAATATTTGTACTAAAGAGTTTCAAACTCTTCCATTTATAAATTAATTAGTAAATAGAAATCCATTTTAAATACTAAAGTCTAATTTTTAATTTAATATAGATAAAATGACTTCCCCCATTGAGTTATATTCTTCCTGATATTCATTACACTTATAATCTAACTCCCTAATTTAGAAAACCAGATCTTCTCTGAATCTTTCCGCCTCTTCCAAGTAGGACAAGAGATCCTCTTTCTCAGTTTCAAGTTGTTTATATTACTCGGTTAAAACATCTAACTTGCATTAAATTTCTTGCTACTGCAATCTTTGTTAGGTTTCAATCAATTACTAAGTTAGTCTTGGCACTGTGTTACTAAATTGGGCATTTTAATGAAGTTAGAAGCTGTTATCATCGTTTAAGATCTAAATGCTTGGTCTTTAAAATTTGAAGTAAAAAAAAAATCTTTGTGAGTTTATATTAGAGGATAGAGATGGGTCTCTTTCAATCAGCATAGAATCACTTTGATTCATATAATTCTCAATGATATCCAAATTACTAGAATTGTGAATGACGCTGATATTTTAAAGAGTTTGATCGAAATCTTTGTATAGTGAGGTATTTTACTTCTCAAGAATTTCAACTTTAGATTGCAAATTTAAGATTAAAAGATTTCTTCTTCTAATTCTCTTCTCATTTGTAATTAACTTATTTTGAACCTCTTTCAAGTTAAGTTCAAGCATTTGAATTTATGATTTAAGTTTTTCAATAAACTACTCTTGCTTTAGCAATTTTAAATCAAAATTTTGTTTATCTACATCTTCTAGCTATTTTTAGTCTGGTAAGTTTTTCAAAGCATGTAAAAAGCTTTCTAAATCAAACTTTTTGACTTAAATATCTTCAGTTCTAGAAAGTAATGAAGAATTGGATACCTCAAACTATGATTTTTATTCAATCTGTAGAACTTCTTGGGTGTTTAAACCCTCAGGAATATAATTATTCTTCAGAAGTATTTACATGACACTGTTCAAGTTGCTTTATAGCATTTCAATTTAATTTTGCATTTCAACTTATTTCATATCATTTTCTCTTTTTAATGCTAAGATTTCGTCAGATTTTTCTCCAACTTTCAATTCTAGTTTCATTAAAAGCTTTTCTTTTTCTTCAATTTGAGTAGTCTTTTTACCTAAGCACTCATTTAAATATTAAATGTGATTTTTGAGATTTTGTAGGTTAGAGGATGAACCACTGATAGAATCTTATTCTTAGTCTTCGTCATAATTTGATATTTCCAACTTTCGTTCTTCATAATTATCAACTATTTTCTAAAGTCTCTCTACTTCTTAATTAAGATACTTAATTTTTTGTGCTTATTCATCAGCTGTTTCTTTAACAATTTCATTAATGTTTACACTAGTCTTAATATTTTTGGCTTTAGCTCCAAAGTTCAGAGTTTCTTTAGACTCTGAATAGTTACTGAATAGTTAAGAGATTGTACATATTATTGATGTTTA
Source organism: Oxytricha trifallax (assembly GCA_000711775.1). Taxonomy (NCBI): domain Eukaryota; phylum Ciliophora; class Spirotrichea; order Sporadotrichida; family Oxytrichidae; genus Oxytricha; species Oxytricha trifallax. The sequence goes on from ARYC01003475.1 coordinate 8,342, forward strand.
TGAGTTTCCAGAGAGAGCTTATTACAAAATGCGAGTAAGCTTCGAATCTCTGTAGTTGATATATACATTTTTCTAGCTTTGCTATTAAGATTTCTGACTTAATTTGTAAATGACATTTGATAAGGCTAACAGACTCTTGTTTATATTTGCCCCTTCCCTCTATCTTAAACCTTATGATTTAGTTTTTGATACACCCTCTGATCCAGCCAAGTCAACCAGATTAATTTCTGAAGTCTTAATTTTAGTCTTTCCACTCTTTTCATCTTACAAATTCTAAGTAATCTCAATCTTCAAGATAGTATGAGATCTTGAACTTAACTCATTTTGCTTTGTTTCTGCAATAAACTTCAACTCATCTCCTTTGTGTAAGTAATTTATGCAATCTTCGAAAGAATTAACTTCAAACTACGAGAGCTGATCTATATAAATACCTCGTGATCTGCATTCTCTAATGTCTAAATTTTTCTTTTAAGGGTCCAAGAGATCATTCACAACTTCATTGTAAATTTCTAGATAAGAAACCTTTACAGAGAATTAAGTTTGAGGTTGAGTTGCATTTTGTGATTTATCTTTAATTTCGTCGATAGACTAAAATATCTCTGCTAATGTTTGTGGAATAATCCCAGAGTTATAAATATGCTTTAATTATTTAAAGTTTTCATCATAACCTCGCATTGTGAAAGTTTTTCCTGAACATGTTTGTCCGTAAGCAAAAATAGTAACATTGTAACCTTCGAGAGCAGAAAGAATAGTTTACTTTGAGTCTTGATCAAATATTTCTTTATTGCTCATGTGCTCATTCATTTAATATAAAAGGATTTGTAAATTGAATCAATTATTTAGTTACATGAGGTATAAAATATTTAAAAATTCAGATTGAAAACATTATCTACAAGTAAGGTTAAGATAAATAAATTTAGTACCAAACAAATAACTCTCTTTTGTATGTTTATTGATGAGTGTTTGTCCATCTTACTACACTTGCCATATACAATTTTTTTCTTGAATTTTTTCTGCTTAACTGAGAGGCTTCATTCTTACTGATACTTGAATCATTAATATTTTTACTATTCTTTATATAATTTAAATTATCTTTACATAAGTTTTCTTATTTGCAATTAATTAAATCACAATTGAATTTATAAAAATCCTATTCTAGTAAATAGCCTAGTTTTATCTAATCTCATCCTAAAACCTAACACTCATAGACTTAACAAGTTAGTTAGGGTTTTATTAATTATCGCTATTCAAATTTGGATTTGAACTTTAAGATTTCATATTGGAATTATGAATTCTTTCTTAAACAAATTTCAGTTAAAGTAAAATTTATATTTTAAATTGAAATATTTATTAAATCAGTTAATTTTTAATGGAGTGACCAATACAATTAAATAAAAACAAGGAAAAATATATTATTATCCTTATGATCAGAAAAAATATTTGAAAATTCGATAAAACTAATATAACTTGATCAAAATTTATAATTTACAAAATTTTTAAACAAATCACTCAACTTACAAAAAAATGTCTACTGGTATAAAATTTGATTAAAGAATCTATCAAGAGAATCTGATTCTTAAGAAAGTATATAAAAAATTTTAATTAAATCGAGCATGAATTAGTTTTTATTACAAGAAAGTGCTCTAAGTAACAATCTTTCATCCACAAGATCCAAATGATCCTTTGTCTAAACTATCTTCGGGCAGTGATTTCTTTTATCTATAAAGTGCAAATCGTGAACTGCAAAAATACCCTACCATTAAATCGCTCTTAGAAAGGAAGACTCTCTTTGACACAATTTTCTCTGAGATTTTGAGTTAACCAAATAATAAAATGTTTCATTATGAAAAATTATAACTTAAAATTAATTATTTTAGCTTGGCCAAATATGTTTGTTTATTTTTAAATACCAAAGAGATACGGGTTTATTTACTTGCTTGAATGTTTCAGCAGCAACATAGCAGAGAAAGATAAGGCAGTAAATAAAGATTTCTAAGAATTGTTCACTTTTATGTTAGAGATGACGATAAATTACACTTCAATATTGGTTTTGAATCCAGACATGTTTCCAGAGATCCTCCCTGAGTCCAATTAGTACGAAGGAGTGCAACTTTCAGCACTTAGATTGGTGCACATGTTTGAGCAGAGTGGATATAGTCCAGGATTTATGCAAGAAATTAATAAATAGCTAAAAGCAATGGATAAAGACTCATTTAACCAAGTTTATGAATTCATTTTTGGCTCAATTAGATAGAAATTTCAGAAGGAGCTAACTGTGTTTGACTCACATTCTACCACATTTCTAGATATCTTAAGCAGTATTTTGAATGAGAGTGATGAGATGAAGGATATATTTATCAACTTGAAATATCAAGGAGTGGTTTGGATCCCTGGACCAGGAGGCATCAACTTAACTAAGGGTATTGGGTCATGCACAGGAGATATGCTTGAACATTAATCTGTAATGGGTCCATTTTTATCTGTATCATTTCTTCCAGTGTCCTTGAACCTCACAGCTGATGACAAGTTTCTTAAAACTATTGAGAAAGCAGAGGCAGAGATGAAGCAAGCAAAAACTTAATAACAATATAATAAAATTTCTAGTAATCTCCAAGAACTTCATAAGAAATACGTTTAAAGTCTAAATAACTTGTTCAAGACCTTACTTAAGGGTATTGCTTCATATAAAAACGAGTAATTTTATTGCAAATATGTATGTATTTTATTCTAGCAATAAAACTGTAAGAGAGCAAGTTATGAGATTTTTAGCTGCATGTGTAGTGAGCAACACCCCAAGAGCAAAATTAGGCCATAATCTCATGCAAAATTCTATGCAGAACAAACTAAACCAAATTTCCTCAGACTCCTTCTGCTTATAAGTCTTAATTTATTAATATGCTAAATTCAAGACTTATTTATAAACGCCTAGTACTTACTGTATGAATTATGCGTGCCATTCCTTGATTTACAAAAAGATCTATGGAAGAAAGTTGATCCAACCTATATTCCATCTGGTATGAGAATGGACCTAACAGATGAAACACCCATTTGTGCAAAGAAAGAGTTCAAGAAGTCACTTACATTCCCAAAGGAATATGGTACAATTTCAGAGTTTTACTTTATGGAACTTGAAATGATTCACTTTGGCTTATTGCACAGTGTTAGAAAGTATTTAGATATTAGGAAAATGATAGAAAGTTTTCAAAGAGAAAAAAAAGCTAATAATTCAGATTAAAATATGAATGAGGGAAGTTTTATGCTTCTTAAGAAGTACCTTTGCTTTAAATATTTTCAAAATTCAAAAAAATTAAGTTCTTTGAAATTTAATTTCATCATTATATAGTTTTCATAATTTAACTCCTATATATCCCTATTCTAACTAAATGTTTAATCAATCTCATTTTATATATAGTTTAAGAATAGTTTTTTATAGATAGTTTCCTGTTTGCTAGATTAATTTTAGTTGTAAAAAATAAATAATTGACCCGGATCTTAGACTTTTACAATTCCTTTTAACTAATAAAAAATATTTTATTTAAATTGGGAAATATAATGTAAATAGAGATGATTGTAAGGTTTTTTCAATTATTTCTTCATTTTAAACAAAATATATCTCTTATGTCCCAAAATATCTAAACTAAAATTGACCATGATCTTGGAAAATTAAAACCATTTAGAATCGGTTATGAATTAGTTTTGACAGATTAAAACTTAGCTAAAAGCGTCGAACGTTTTTACACTGTCCATATGAGACTAATGAGAGAATGGGGAGGTTATGATGAGAAAAGAGTTAAGCTTAGTGATACCCCAGGAATATACTGCCACTTACCAGAAAACTTCATGCAAGATATGTTTGATGTGATTTAAGAAATCATCAAAGTCAATATTTTAGGGTACAAGGCATTTTAATTTGACACTGTGATAAACATCACTGAATTTTGCTTAGCTTTACTAAGAACTGAAACTGAAGTAATCACAAATCCATATATCAAAGCAAAAGCTTTAGAATTAATCGCTATCTTCCATTAATCTGATCAAAAGAAAGAGCTATTGCCATATTTTAGTAAAAGTGAAGTCATTACAAACACCTTGATGGAGACAGTTATAAAGTTTTATGTGGATATTGAATTCGCTGGATCTTCTATGTTTTACACAAAGTTTCAATATAGACATGATTGCTCCCAGATTTTCTAAAGATTTTGGACACAAGAGACTTTTAGGTAAAAAACTAGAGAATTGATAGGCCATCCTATCTTTGAAAAATTCCTCAACAGTTTGATTAATGACATGACATTCTGTTTGGAGGAGGGTCTTGTGAAGTTGACGAAAATCAAAGAATATGAGGATAAAGTTGTAAGAGAGGGAACTAAATCCAAAACAAAAGAGGAGCATGATAATCACAAGCAAAATAAATCAGTTTGCAGAGCTAATTTCTAATTGGCAGGAGAGAGCATTTGGAACGTAAAGCAATTATCAAGTTGGTGCAAGTAAATTTTTGATAATGAGGCTTTCGCTGAGAGGATTGCAACAACTCTAAATTTCGTTTTAAACAGCCTTGTTGGTCCAGATTCTCACAACTCTTCAATTAAGAACCCAGAGAAAGTCGCACTTAAGCCAAATTAATTAATCTCTGACTTAGCAGTAATTTATGGTAATCTTTCTGAAATCGAACATTTCTGCAAAGCAGTTGTAAGAGATGATAGATCCTTCTCTACAGACAACTTCAATACTGCCTTAAGAAGATTAAAGATTGCTAAAGTTGGTGAAAACTTATAAGAGTTTGAGAAGTTTGTTCATTAGATTCCTAAATATACTTAATAAGAAGCTGAACTTGAAGAAGTTTTGGGAAATGATGCTCCAGAGGAATTTCTTTGCCTACTTACTTATAGATTAATGAAAGATCCAGTCAAACTTCCAACATCTGGAAACGTATGTGATAAGTCTACAATTAAAGTATTTTATTTATACTATACTATTACTTTACAATGAAATTATGTAGGCTTTGTGACTTACTTTATTTATTTTAATAGTAAATGCAAAGAATCTTGTTAAATGATGAGCATGATCCATTCAATCGTGCCCCACTTAAGTTCGATCAATTAATTGAAGAGCACGGGTTGAGACAAAGAATTGAAACTTGGATCAGGTAAAAATTAGCAGGTGAGGAGACCGACGAGGACAAAAGATAGCAAGCTATGAAAGACACTCCAATGGAGTCACCATCATAATATTTTTTTATCATATAAATTTTTATGGGGGGGTTCTTATTTAGAATAAGTTCTTACAATGTAATTTCATCAAAGGATTAAGAGGAGCAGAAAGAGGGAGATATGGAAGATGATTACACTTCAGCATTTTTTGACGAAGATTAATTGAAATAACTTGGGCATAAGGATAGTGACGTAGATATGTTCAGTTAGCAAACTATCTCTAATTTATAAACAATTAAATAAAAACATAATTATCTTAGGATTGTGACATTTTTTTATAAGCAGAAGTTTATTTATTTTATTAATAAATATAAACTTTAATTTCATGGCGTAAAATAACAATAAATTTGATAAGCCATTTGAGTGATTCGAAAAGTAAAAATGTAAAACATGCACTGTTCTTAAGTAATTTGTAAAATAAGAATAAATTTATTATCATTGATATTTTCCATGAATTCTCTTCAAAATTGATCCAATTATGTTTTTATTATTTGAGGAATATTAATATAATTTATAAATATAAATTGAATTTTATATATTAAAATGATTTAAATTTAAATTAGAATACATAGTTGTATTTATTATAAAGGAGTCAAATTTTTATAATTAGAAAGGTAGTTTTGTGTTGAAATTTACTATTAATATATCATAAAATTTAAATTATTAAATAATCTCTACGGCTTTTCTAGCAATTATAAACTTTCTATAAATACTTCTTGATGAGCCACTTAAGTAATTAAGTTAATAAGGCATAATTAAGATTTATTTTAATAATTAAATTACATCACACTAATAAACTTAATAAACTTCAAATTTATTATGCTTTAATATATTATAAATCGACAAATATGCTTAATTAATTTAAAATATTTAGGAATTTTAGGAGGAAAAGCGTAAAAAACAATAATTTCATTTTCATTGGTATAAAATAAGTTGTTATATAATTTTTATTAATTAAAGTTCAAATGAAAGAACAATATTTCAAAGCCTAATAAGACTACTTATTTGATCAAATCGAAAAGAAAGAACTTAGATTTCAGACTGTCAAATAATCTAAATTTGAGATTAATATTATTTATTATGTTAATCTTAGGTTTGGGGTTTAATTTAAAATTTCAATTCTTTATAATTTATTATGAGAATTTAAGCAATTCATTTTGTGAAATATTCTCTCTAGTTAGCATGAGTTCCAATGTTTAAAATAATTTATAATCTACAACAGAGAAAGTATATCTTGGATTTTTATAAGGGGTTATTATTCTATTTTAGAAATTGACTAATATACATATAAAAGATAAATTAATGAGATTATTATTGCTAAAATAGAATTGAATTGGAAAAATAAGATATATAAATAAATTTTATTTAAATTATTAATTATAACTGCCACTAATTACAGTAGTTTATAGATAAAATTTGGTCATAAGTACTTACCGTTATGTTCCTGATAGTACACCGTTAATTTTAAATGTTTTTATTTTCTTCTAAGAAATGTCATTTGACCGGTTTGACTCAAGGATTTTTGTGGTCAAATTCATCGGATTTAGAAATAAAGTAGATTTAATTTTTTAATTATTAAGTTATTTTAATATATAAATATAATAATTATGGATTTGACCGGTTTGACCCATTTGACCGATTTGACCTGGGTATATTTCCGGTCAAGTGATTAATGTGTAATTAGATAATTATTTACTATAATTAATATAAATATTTCATTTAATGGAGCAGTCAAAGCTGTAGATGCACTTTTTAAAGTAATAGTAGCCAGGAGTGATCCTAAGAAATGCTGTGTTTGGCTTTATCGGAAAGCAGATACTGGAAAGTCAAGTATTGTCAAGATGCTCTAGCAAATCTTCGTGTGCGATGTGCTCTAAGAGGGCTAGTCATACTTCAAGCTATAAGTCATACCAATCAAGTTCCAGCCTCAAATTGTTCTAATGGACGAAATGAACGACAGACATTTCTTTAGCAAGGATAAGGTAGCTAAGATGAAAAGACTGCTAGAAGGCAACGGATACTCAACTGAAGTAAAGTACGGTGAGGTGTAGTTAGAATACATAGACAGTGTTGTTGTGATCACCACGAATTCCATGCCACTAAATTAGCTTGACGATATCGATAGAGAGGCTTTTAAGGCCAGATGCCATTTGATCGACCTCACATAAGTGTAGAAATGCGAAAGCTTGAAGTTGCAGTTTGACTCAATTGACTTGGCAAAGTACTTTATGAAGCGCCTAGATGAGGATGAAACTAATGAGAGCAACTCACAAGAGAGGAAGTCATAATGATGAAAGTGAAAAATGAAAGAGGAGCACCACAACGATCAGAGAGGAAAACATTTTATGCATAATTAAGCCATTTTGTGTAATTAGTAAAACTAAGATCTAAATATACATATTTGCAATTATTTTATATTATCTAATTACACATTAATCACTTGACCGGAAATATACCCAGGTCAAATCGGTCAAATGGGTCAAACCGGTCAAATCCATAATTATTATATTTATATATTAAAATAACTTAATAATTAAAAAATTAAATCTACTTTATTTCTAAATCCGATGAATTTGACCACAAAAATCCTTGAGTCAAACCGGTCAAATGACATTTCTTAGAAGAAAATAAAAACATTTAAAATTAACGGTGTACTATCAGGAACATAACGGTAAGTACTTATGACCAAATTTTATCTATAAACTACTGTAATTAGTGGCAGTTATAATTAATAATTTAAATAACATTTATTTATATATCTTATTTTTCCAATTCAATTCTATTTTAGCAATAATATTATATTATATATTTCAAATTGCCAAGTTAAAATAGTTTCCTTCTAAAATAGACAGAGGATCACATTGATTTTAAATTAAAATATTACATATATTTTAGGAATTTTCAGAAATGATTATGAAAAATGATCAATTTAGGTTGTTCTAATTATTGTAGATAATAAAAATTTAGTTTCATAAATTAAAGTAAAAATAATTTAATTATTTTAATTATAATTGATTCTAAGGAATGCAAGAACAATGATTTTTAAACTGAACAATACCTAGCTACTCATTTTATGAAAGTTAATTTTGCTTATATGGATGTAAAGAGATAAAATAATTAATAAGAATAGATAAAAAATAATAATAAATTATCTCCTTAGCCTTCAGCTTTTATTTTGGCAAGACGCAAATATCAGTATATATTTTCAGATCTATAATTATATATATAGATTATATAGATTGTATAAGAAATATCTGAATTAAATCAATTGATAATATTATCAGGAAAATTGGATATATTTACAAAATAATTGATAATCCAACAATCAAAGCCTTTATAATTTAATATTTCAGTTAGGGAAAGAGGCAATTTTAATTTAAATAATAATAATAATAATAATAATTTACTCACATCGATAGCTCCAGGCTCTCCGAGTATATTATTATTGTTAGTGTTAATTCACAAGTTAGTTTCCCTCCTTCCCTGACGCTCATCACATCAAGTTCTCGTGTTCCGCTATAGTCTGTTAACATCACTAGTATCTTTTCTATCAGACAAGGCGCTGACCAGAATCTGACTTGTGACCAGTATCTGATCAGTTTCTGAAGTCCTCTGAAGGGGAAGGTGTCCCTTATTAAATTAGAAAGCAAGACCGCCCACAGGAAGACCTTGAAGGTCTCTACTAAGCATAATTCAGTCTATTCAGGACGATTATCCACCTTAACCAGTAGTTGGGCGACAAGCCAAGTATCTTCACTTTCGTAAAGTACACCCTTCGTCACCGTCTAATTTATTAACTTTTTAATTTAATAATCTTTTAATTTAAATAAAATAAATTATCGTTTAATTTAATTGTATGATATATTATAATAAGGGATTAAGAATAATTAAGAGAGTATTTAACTTCAGTTTATTTAAAAAATATTAATAAAAAATATTGGGTATTGACGTCAGGAGGTCACAGATGACATCCGGAGGTCACAGATGACGTCAGGAGGTCACACTGACGTCCGGAGGTCACAGGGTGACGTCCTCCAGTCACAGGTGACGTCAGGAAGTCACAGATGACGTCAGCAAGTCACAGGTGACGTCAGGAAGTCACAATGACGTCAGCAAGTCACAGGCGACGTCAGGAAGTCACACTGACGTCAGGAGGTCACAGGTGACGTCCGGAAGTCACAATGACGTCCTCCAGTCACAGATGACGTCAGCAAGTCACAGATGACGTCCGCAGGTCACAGATGACGTCAGAAAGTCACATTATAATAAATATGGAAATTTATATGTAATAGATGTGCAAAGCACTAAAAAAGATTCCGTTGGTACTTTTCCATTAGGATCCTAGGGGTGCACCCCTGGTTATCAGGGGTTACAAGGAGTAAAACCCCTTATTCGCAATAATAAACATAAATATAAAAACAGGGATCAGTAGCACCTCTAGATATTCGGAGACAATGTTTCTAAAAAGAATTTATGATAATTAATTTTTTTATTTGATTTATGAAACCTAGTGGACCAAGTCTACTTCGAATTTTTCTTACCCATCCTGAAAAATATTTGATGAATAATTATGGATAGTAAGGTTAATCGAATAATTGACATAAAGATTGGAGATTTTACAGTAGAAATCAGAACAAGATAACTCTAGAAAAATTAGATATTTAAGATATAGCATAAAACAGCAAAGGATACTAACGACTTGCTATCGTATGTTGGGATAAATTGGGAAGAATTAGACATGAATAATGAAAGACATTTTCACAATTTTAATGGAAACATTGTACGAGATATGATACACTCAATTATAATAGAAGAAGTTTAAGAAGTACTTAATTTTTGAGTCACTCATGTAAATAACATGATGATCGGCTTACCAGACATAATAAAAGATTTTTAATACAAAGCATTTTAGCGAAGAAATCTTAAAAAAATGTAAAAAAATTCAAGTTTATGACTACATAACCTATCTATATTCATATTTGCGAAATAATAATTACTAATATTTAATTATTTACGATTAAATATAAACGATTACCTTTTATTAAACATTCAATATTATAAATTTCTTAATGGACTATGCCACCGAACCTTAACAGGGGGCTGGCACCCCCTTAAATCCTTCTATTATTTATTTCGCATTGGTTCTGAACAAGAGGTTCTACCCTTTATGACGTGGTTAACTAGGGGTTGCACCCATAGTGATTTCCTAGAAAAAATACTAGAAGAATTTTTATATTGTGATTCACACAGTTATAACAAAAAAATTTCATACTTATTTTAATGTGACCTCCTGACGTCACCTGTGACCTCCAGACGTCATCTGTGACCTCCTGACGTCATCTGTGACTTGGTGACGTCAATACCCAAAATATTTATTGATATCTTTACTATCAATATATATATAAGAACAATAAAAAACAAATTTAGTGAAATTGAGCATTATTCTCTCAATTAATATTGATTTATACAATAATACTTTATTGTATTGATTTTGAAATTATAAATTTATAGATCTAGATAACGATGAAATTAAAATATGGATAAATTTGCTAAATCTATATGTCGTTCGGTTAGACAAGCCCTTCAACTATGAAGAAGTCAAAATGCTGGGCAGAGGCTCTATTGGCGATGTAAAACTCATCCAAAAAGTAACAGATAATCAAGATATATAAGAATTAAAAGAGCCATTAAAATAAAAATATTTAAATCTAAAGAGATAGAGTGGAACAATTTAAAAATATTAATTCACCAAAAAATTGAGGGAAAATAATTCACTAAAATATATTTTTAAAATTAATTACTTTTTGGTTTTTTTTTCTTAGTATAGGATTATATTCTCGAAAGTGTCATGCGTATAAATTTATAGTCAATTTCCTTATAAATCAAATTGAATATTTATTATTAAAACTGCGAAAAAAATTAATCAATCTTAATAGAATCGTAAGTTAATTACTCAAAAACTGATTTATTAAGAAATGTCTATTTATTATTTTAGTAAATTACTATCTATTATTTTTATATAAGTGGAGATGAATTTCTATTTTAAGAAAAATATTTATCAATTCATAATAACATCCAGAAACCCAAATACTTAAAGTTTATATAATATTTTCCATTTATGTAAAATATTGAATACTATGCCCTAAAAGTAATCAATAAGGCTTCTCTCTAAAGAAAAGAATCAAATGCCTAGATGATCCGCTAAGAGATAAATTTATTTATTTTTTATTGTGAAAGTTTGACATAAAAATTAAGTATAATCATATTCTTGCTTAATATAACATAATAAAGGTACACAGGGCTCTAAAAGCATGCGAGTAAGCTTTGAAGCTCAGAAGAGTTTAAAATTATATATATATTTTACAAATTTTTAGAATTAATATATTACTATAAATTTAATTACTATATAAATTGTGAGTGTATGAGAGTAGCAGAAAATTATATTTAGTACTTGATTATCAAGAAGGCGGCACTTTAATTGATTTATTGAAGAGAAATTAATTATTAAGAGAAGATGATTTGAGAACAATATTCGCTTAGATTCTACTGGGAATCGATTTCATGCATAAAGAAAGAATAATAAAATCAATTTAATAATATTTGCCTTTTATTTATTATTGGGACAAAATTGATATGCTAATATTTGATACCCAAACTATAAGTTAATTTGTGCTTAAAATTTATATATATATATATATATATATATATTATTTATAAAAAGAATAGTCCATAGAGATATTAAACTTGAAAACATTTTAATGACTTCAAAAGATAACCGAAATTTTGAGATAAGAATTGCGGACTTTGGCCTTGCTTAAAAGTTAAAAAATGATGAGATGTGCTTTCACAAATGTGGCACTCCTTCTTACATAGTTTTAAAAATTTTATTATAAATATATTTAAATTTGTTATAGAATGGTTATTTAATTTATGATTTTAGCCCCAGAAATCTTAAAAGGCCAATGTTACACTACTTCAGCCGATTTATTTAGCTTAGGATCATTTTTTTTGAAAAAAATATAAATCAGCTTAATTTAAATTATCATTACTATTTAGCCTTATAACCGGGAAATTTTTATTCTCATCTCACGATGAAAACCTCGAAACTATTATTCGACTTAATAGAAAGTGCGATATTATTAAAATATTTTTATTCGTAAAAATTTAGGATTATTAATTAATTTTTATACAACTCATGTGCCTGTTATATTGAAAAACTTATCTCATGAATGATTATAATAATTTTATTTATCACTTTATTGAGATATAAATTATTGAATTATTACTATAAATTATAAAATGTTAGGACTTGGTAATGAGCATGCTTGAATCTGATCCATAGTCAAGAATAACTTGCAAAAATGCTTTGAAACATCCCTGGTTTAAAAAAGAAAAATAGGCTTTACTAGAGGCACTACAAATTAATAAAGATATCCACTTGCACAAACTTGAAATGAATTATTTACAATATTTTTATATTTGTTAAGATAGCAGTATATTTGTTAAATAATAATTCAATGAAGTCAAATATTCAAACAATTATGATAAATACTTGATCGATTTCTCCCATTGACAGAGATCTTTCTGCTTCCTATATGGTCACAAGTTAAAAATAATAGTATAGAAATATTTTTATCTACTTTTTTCGCAAAGTTGTAAGTAAATTCAATAATTTTATATAAAAGATTAAGTTAAGTATCAAAGAACACTTTATTAAACTAAAATTATATTAAAATTAGTTTAAGGGTCTAAATAAGTATTTCATTAGATTATTTTGAATGATCTAGGATATATGGTTTGGTTTAATATTATAATTTTTTATTGTATTTTTATGACGAAATTCTATTATTGCTATGTTTGATTGAAAAAGTAATTTAACAAAGGGATTTTATAAAATGACTGACATTTTTTTTCAAAAATTGAATTGACTTTTAATCTTTCTTAAAATGTGACTTTATTAAACATCCCATCCGTGAAAAAATAATATGCGTAGATGTTTCAATTAATCATTGATTTTTTAAAAATACTTAAAGCTACCAAACAAAACTAAAATAAATTCAGCAACGAAAGAAGCTTGACTTACTTAAATGATCAAAAGTTTTCATCAATTCAAAAAATAAAAAAGCCGCCAGTATTACATAGGAGTAATGCAAATAATACATTTAATTAAAAAAGCAAAAATAATTCAAGGTAGTAATTTATTTTGAGTTTACTCTGAGTTATAAGGAATTACATTTTGATATAACATAATAAAACATTTAAACTCACAAATCTCTATGTTATTTTGATTTTAATGAAAAATGGCTTTATGTTATATGTTTATACCAGTTTATACCACCCATAATTTTTTAAACATAAACCAATACCAATAACTTTAAAAAAATAAAAAAACAGGGAGTAATAATTCTCCAGATAGGCACTCAATTTCAAACAACTAAATAGCCAATTAATTTTAACTTTTAAATCAACACAACTACATAATGAGCAAATTCTCTAACAAAGCATTCCAAAACCCGAAAACACTTTCAGTTGTTTGACCGAGTTTTTGGTTGATAAAAGTAGACTATTAGTGTATACTTTAATAGGGTTTATGTAGGGGTTTAATGTTTAAATATTAGTAATTTATGTGATTATATGCGAGGTTTTGAGTCAGTTTATGACAGTGAGTATAAAGATTTATTGTTTAAGTTGCGTTATTGATGAGTGAATATGGTAAATAACTCAGACCTATTATAAATTACAAGTCTATACCAAGACTGCTTCATAAACCTCATGAAACTGTTAGGTCTCACTCTCTATTGGCATTTAATTTAAAGAGATAGCAACTTAATTCTAAGCCTAAGTGACCGTTAAAGTTTTATCAACATCACATAAATTATCTTATCAATGATAAGACTCTTAAATACTGGGCTCATTTTTCTCTGGCCTAGAGAGCAGTGATGTTTCATCGCCAATTTCCTGAGCTTCATATCTCTGCTTAATCCATAGCTAACTTATATAAAAAGAATGAAATATCTTACAAGACAATCAATCGCATTAAGAGAATTATTGACTTTAATGTTCCATTTTAAAAGGATAATTTAAAATATATATTCAATTAAATGTAGAAGTCTATTACTAATAAAATGAAGTTTATACACGCTGATAAAGCTGTATTCACATTCAATACGTTTATATCTAGGTCTTGGTATAAGAGGTATAGTAATATAGAAGTTTATGACTAAAAGGTTAATTTTTAAACTCATGCTATTCTTGGTGGAATAAGTGAAGATCGTGGCCTCGAGACTTATGTTATTCACCCTCGCTCTATAAAGACTGAATAATATATTAAGTTCCTACAATAGCTTAGAGATAAGTACGTCGACTAAGAGATTATTCTATTCGTTGATAACTTGTCAGTTCATAAAACTAAAGACTCAAGGAAGGAATATTAAAGGCTAAACATAACACCTGTATTTAATGTTCCCTACAGTCCTCAGTTCAATGGAATTGAATTATATTGGGGGTTATTGAAAGGCCACTACAAGAAACTTCTACTATTTCACTTGATGCACGACTTGAAGATAGATACAGTCGATTTTATTAAGAGTGCTGCTAAGAGAGTCAGCGATGATAAAGCTAAAGTATGCGCAAGAGAAGGGAGATTTTGTGTATATAAATAAGTTTTAGATTTAAACGAATGAATAAGTTCACATATTAAATTTGCCCGTAAAGGGATTTGGCTTCTCTTTCTTTTCTTCCTCTTATGGCTTGCTTGGGCCCATGTTTCTTCTATTAGTGCCAACTCCTGCATCTATGTTCATCTCGTCTGGCTTTTAAAAACTTTTGTAGAGTCTCTTGCTCAATTCCTGCTATACTTGAGACTTTCTCACTCTATTTGATTTGCATCGCTCTTTCATCAAGTTATATAGCGGTACCAGATTTTTCTATAAAGTTAGAAGGGTAAGCTTACTTGTCACTTATTTTAATACCTTGCTTCTCTTTTTCTTCAGGAGAGATGCTGTAGCGTTTCTTATGAGCTTCTTAAATAACTTCATTTAAGTACTCCGGTTTCAGAGTTGCAAGAACATCAAAGAAGAAGTTTCTCTCTAGCAACTTATTTGAGAGCTGTAGCTTTGATTGATGGTAGGTAGCTACGTCTGGATCACTCATAGCATCGTCAAATAAGTTTTTCACTGAAAATTTCAGGGTAGTTAGGTATCTCTATCATCCTAATTTCATTAGACTTAAATGCTTATTTCTCTTCGCTTACCAATGCTTTAAGAATGAGATTTTTGTTCCTTCCTGGGTTGATAAGACCAATCCAACTATCATGAATATATTAATCTTAGTTAAGTACTTACCTTGCTATACCAAATATCTAAAAAGGTCTTTTTTACTTCGAAATTTTCCTATTAAATCTTGAGATTAAATTCTCTTCATTGCATCATTCATAGACTCCATCTTGCTTCCTCTTTCTAGAAATGTTAATGAAATTTAAAATTATGGATATCCATTCTAAATTTATTAAAATCTTACTACTAAATAGGGAGAAAATACTGGAGATCAATCTTAAAAAGATATGCGGAGATGCATTGAAACACTTACTCCAAGTTTCACAGATTGATTTCCATTTTTATCAATCTATCTCCATTAAATGGCTCTTAATAATAAAAACCCCAAAACCCCTTAATGAATTTTATATGTGTTTTAATAGATGAGGGTAATGTTGGGGATTAGGGATTCTTTTTGATTAGTTTCATTTTTGTTGTTATATTCAATGTTATTTATTATTTTCATGGTTGACATCTTTAATCTTTTATTTTTTATCATCACTTTATCTATATAAATGCTATGTAGAAATTATTTTACTACGAAAATTTTAATGATAGTACAGTAATTGTTTGCTTTGCTTATTTAATTATAATATCTAATTTTATAAAAACATCTTCTTTTAATTCTTAGGGACTCCATTTTTTTAAATATTTTGGTACCAAATTAAAATAAATTCAGGTTCGTACTGGTACCAATTAGGTTTTGAACCATTTTGGGACTTTTCCATTAATACCTCATTAGTTTAAAACTAAGTACTAAATAAGTTTAAGTACTATTAAATTGGTACCAATTTAAATTAAACTGATTTAGTACCGGTACTAATTAAATTAAAACAAATAGGTTAAAATGGAGATCCATCTCTCAAACTTGTTACAATTTTTTCAAACTTTCTCCACGTATTTTTACCAAGTTAACCTCCTATAAGTTGGCCATATTTAATAGGTGTCCAAAATTTTAGTGACAGTAGAAATACAAAATTTAAAGATTGACCTCTATTTATAACAATTCTTAAACTAAAACATGAAAAAATTCAATCCACTAAACACCTTAAAATGACTCATTTTATGCATATTTCTTATTTTTACTTTACTTAAATTACCATAGTTTTTTGAATAGAGCAAAAATATGTTAATAAAGAACGCAATCTCAATAAAATGTAAGTATAAAATCGAACTTAAAAATGCTTTATGATAAAAAATTTGAAAAATATTTTTGCATAAATTCCAAATATTTGAAATGATGTACTTATCTATCTTCATAAAAACAATAGTTTAGAGTGATAACATTTAAAAATAATGTAAAGTTGAAAAATTTTAAGTAAAACATATAATAATAATAATTAACCCACATCTAGGGCTCAAGGCCCTACGAGTATAAAATAAGTGTTAAGGATCAAGTCCTTTTAACGTTGACTAACTTTAATCTTAATTCAAACTAAAATTTCATAATCTACAGAATTTTGCTAGTTGTTAGAGTCTGTTTCATTTCTATAGTCGTCAATTGTACGAACTATTACAGGTTTGATTTTTGGAATTTTGACTTATTCAATAGTCATCCCAGTCGCCATCACTACTGTCTTAGTAATGACTTGAATAACTCTACCATAATGAGTTATTTTCTTCTTCTCTAGGTGGTTTGTTTGGAGTGATTTCTTTGTCACCTCCTTCAAACTGTTAGTCTTGTTTGATATATTTTCTAACATGTGTAAGGACCCTTATGAAATCTGAGTAAATTTCCTTATAGATTTCATTGTTAGGGTTGAATTAGTAGCTGCCTTTTTCGTAGACTTATATATCGTCTGCTATGTTTTTTATGTGGGTCTCTTGGTGTCCCTTTCCCCTAACTATGTTTTCGACGTGTCTCCTGTAGGAGAGTAGTGAATTAGAGTTTTCTTTTCTATTGAATACCTTTTTCTTAATTTCGATATTTTTGAGGAAGAATAGATATTTTTGGAGTTGATTAAATGAGTTAGTGCCAAGTTATTGTTTGTATCTTTGGAGTTCTTCTTCAGTCAAATCAATGGAAAATTTAGTGTTCTAGGTTTTGAAGGAAAGGATTTGCTCAAATGATAGTCCCTGAGGGATAAACTGTTTGAGTTCTATCTTGGTTTAGGGTCTTAACGTTGGCTATGGTGCCTAGTATGATGATTTTCCTCTTCTTCTCGATAAGGGTAAATGGGTTTTTTTGACTTCTTCCGGTTTTTCATAACAAATTCTGGAAGGTTTTCTGGTTAGATTGATGTTTAAGTATGCATTACTTCATCTGATTATAGGTCACTGTATACTGTGAGCCATGAATGGTCTGGTCAACTGCTTCGGTTGTGTTCTAGAATAGAGGGAACTACTAAACTATATTGTTGATCAGATTCTAATTGGGTGATTAGATTAGAATTTCGATTTGTCGAAAAGGGACCGATCCGTGACGTGGCTCCTTTTCTAGAGTACTAAATAGGTCTTCAAATAGACCTATTTAATAGGAGTTGGAAATGTCTAAGAAATCTGAAAATAAGTTGTTTAATTGAAGTGCCATTTTGTGTGCTTCCTCGAAATCTTCATGGTTTTTTGAAGTAATTAGAGTGAAAACTAGTTTTAAGTTTCCAAGTTGTAAGGAAGTTGATGATTTGCCCTGTGGTTGTTGAGAACTTGACTCTTTGCTTTTTTAAGCTGAGGAGTAAGTACCATGTTCTGAGAATGAAAGATCTTTCTCTTTTGCTAAGTCTTGCAGCCATCACCGAGTTCTATAGTTTCCTATAGATGAGTTGGTTCGATCTAAGTGATATCAATACCATTTGTTATGACTGGTATAGTTAACTTAGGGGATATATAAGGTTGCTAAAGTCAGTTTTCATGTGCGACGAGTTGGGTAGGAATTAAGGGTATGTTCCTTTTAATTCCGTTTTAATTTAATATTATAGTAAAAACATATCTTTCCTTAATAAAAATGCAATAATATTTATGTAAATATGATAGCAAACAAGTTGAATTTAAAAAAAATGATCACTTAACACATTCGTAATTTCATAACAAGAGTGAAAATGATACTTTCTAACAAAAATAAACCCTATTCCCCAACATTACACTCATCAATCAAAACACATATAAAAATCATTTAGGGATTTTGGGTTATGAATGTTTAATTATTATAGGAGATCCTCTAAATTAAGATCAAACTTTATTAGGAATTGAATTTTATATAAAGTCTTCTTTAGTTACTTCATTTTCTTAACTCTCAGCAAATAATCTATCAGTATCTTTTACTCTACTTATATAGTATACTTAGATGAATTTTATCATTATTATATTAAAATATATCAGCAAATTAAAATGAGCGCTAACCTTTTGAGAAGAGGGGCATTACTTGGGTAAAGTCAATAAAAATTATCATTCCAGCAACAAAGAAAAGTAGAGGCCAGAGACACTTGTACTCAGTGTGAGCCTACTCATGAAAAATTTGACTAGACTTGCTTTGAGATTAAAATATAAATTAAGCAGGAGGTCATCATAGAAGCTGTGCAAATTGAGGAGGAGGTTAAACAACCCGTAATTGAGCATTAATAATTATAAGCCAAAGTTGATTATTAATTCAAAGAATGTAATATAAATTTCCTCTACAACTAAACTTACAAGAGACATTTTAGAGATAAACACAACGATAAGCCTAGATTATAACTCAAGCATTAAAAGATGGATTGCAGGAATAATTGTGATTTCTGTGAGATGCCATATTCTCATAAAGCAAATAAGTTGACATAAGAATGGTTGTATATATAAAATACAGATATAATGAAAATGTCGATAGCATAAACACTTGAATTGTCTTAAAACCTCATTTTTCTTCGTAATCTTCATCATGACCATCTTTACTTGTTCTGCTTCAAACCATTAAAAATATTCGCATTGAGTTCTTGATCTTCTTGGCGTCAAAAATAGCAGAACTAGAGATGCTGAAGCTGCAACCTCGACCAATAATCGCTTTAACTCTGTCTAGGTGGAGATGCTGATAGGCTTTGAGACTCCAATATGTTTAGCCAAAATTTAAGAAATTTCAGTGATTTAATAAATTAAATAAGGCCTATTAAAACTTTTTAATTTTTAATGTTTGAGAAATTTTAATCATACTAATAGTTTTAATCTTTAACGAATTTTTTTAAAGATGCATTAATAAATTTTAGACTAAATTACATTAATTTAAACTAGGCCTTATTTAATTTATTAAATCACTGAAATTTCTTAAATTTTGGCTAAACATATTGGAGTCTCAAAGCCTATCAGCATCTCCACCTAGACAGAGTTAAAGCGATTATTGGTCGAGGTTGCAGCTTCAGCATCTCTAGTTCTGCTATTTTTGACGCCAAGAAGATCAAGAACTCAATGCGAATATTTTTAATGGTTTGAAGCAGAACAAGTAAAGATGGTCATGATGAAGATTACGAAGAAAAATGAGGTTTTAAGACAATTCAAGTGTTTATGCTATCGACATTTTCATTATATCTGTATTTTATATATACAACCATTCTTATGTCAACTTATTTGCTTTTACAAAAGACCTCAAAGTGCACTTAAAGAAAAAGCACAATAAAAGTTTTGTCTTTATTCATGAATCTACAGGAAAAAAATTCCTCTAAAAAAAGAAGATCAAGAAATCCTGCCGAGTCTCATAGAGTTGAAGTATAGAAGTAAGTCAAAATGAAGAAAGCAGTCAATAACTTTCCTGCCTCTGAGATAAATAAAATCATGGTAAAAATTGAGGCGATGAAGATTCTTATCTTCAATATTTTTGTCTTAGATTCTTGCCTTGAAATCTATCTCGCTCTAGAAGATAAAATAGAGAAGAGAGTTATTACTGATGACTAATATGCTTACAAAATATATCCATTCAATTATTTCCTTGCTGATGACAAGTTCTAAATGGAATTCGCTAATGAGAATTATGCTCTTTAACAAGCAAAGTTTAGAGAGTTTAAGCATATTATTTAGCTATACTACTTGGAAAAGATCAAGTTACATTTAGACTCACTCTCTTCGAGATGACTTAGAGAGATTTTTTATTTGACAATATATGCCAAATATAAATTGGCTAGATCGTGAAGCAAATAGTAGAGGGTATTGAAGAGCTTCTTAAGCTTAGCTATATTCATAGAGACTTAAAGCCAGAGAACATTATGATGAACTTTCAACCTCTTAGAATTTATATCAATGATTTCAACAGAGCTCAAAGAGTGCAAGTCTCTGCATTAGGCAATGTAAATGGTACTCCTGGATATTTCCCAGAGAGAGGATTGGAGAGATGGAGGGAAACACTTAATGGGATATATGAACTCTAGCAGTAATAATAATAGAGAGTGACATGCCAAGAAACAATTACTTTCGCTGCAAGGGTGAGAGAGATTCATAGCAGAGAATCAAATCATCTCTCGATAACAATAAAATAAATGGAGGTCTCAGAGAACTTGCATATTCAACTATAATAAAGCCAAGCAAAGAGAATTAATTAACAATTGAAACAATCAAACATCAACTTAGAAATATAAAATTTAGAGAACTTATGCTTGTGTGAAATATTTTAAAAATTCGCTTATTATACTCACTTAAAATACTAATATTTAAACATTAAATCCCTTCATAAATCCTATTAAAACCCTAATAAAGTATGCATTAATAGTCGACTTTTATCAATTAAAAACTCAATCAAACTATTGAAAGTGTTTTGGGGTTTTGATTACATAAAATTAAATTTACTGGCTCCTCATAAGCAATTTCCCCCCTTAAATTGAACAATTTTTATATAGTTATGAAATTTTAGTATAGAAAAAAGGATTTTGTAAGATAGATTAACATTTTGCAGACATATAGATAATTTAAATCATTTTTAAGTATCAAATGCAAAATAAATAATAAAAAATATGTTTTAATTTGTGAAGAAAATCATTAAAATATTTATTTTATAATTTGAATAAAAAGAATCGATTAAATTTAAAAAAAAATATCTTACAACTTTCAATTTCTTCCAGGATATATTAAATCCAAAAAAAATATTTATCTAATTTAAATCTTAAAACAGGAAAGAGATGAAAATTAATATGTAAAACTCTTAATTTTGATAATCGATAATTAAAATTTCAATTTTTTGTTATTCATTCTGCATTTAAGGTAAGTAATAGATTTCACTATAATTAATTATTATAAAATACTTGGAGATGAAATTGTTTTTATTTTTGACTTATTCCAAATAATATTAGATCATTTATTAAATATTGTAGGAATCAAAACCCCAAAACCCCTTAATGAGGTTTATAAGTGCTTTGATTTGTAGGGAATTTGTTAGGGGTTGGGGTTATTAATTAAATGCGAGACTAAAATTACAAGCTTTTGGGGTCTATTTATGATGAAGAGTATATAGATTCAGTGTTTAAACTGCGTTATGGATGTGATATATACAGTGAATAACTCAAACCAGTACTGAACTATAAGTCTATTGCACTACTCTTAAAGCGAAGTCCCTCAACTGTTCGCTCTCACTGCTTGAAAGCTGTATAATTAAAGCAATAATAGCTGAATTCTTAGCCTAGAGGAAGTCTAAGTTTCTATAGAAGCATATTGACTATCTTATTAATGAAAAAACTTTGAAGTATTGGGCTCACTTCTCTCTCGACTAACGAGCTATTATGTTTCATCGCCAGTTCCCTGAGTTGAAGATCTCTGCAAAATCTGTTGCAAACATTTATAAACGAAACGGAATCTCTTACAAAGGTGTAAATCGTATCAAGAGAGTAATTGATTTCACTCTGCCATTTTACAACAACAACTTAAATTATATTTATAATTAAATGCAGAGAGCCTAATAGAATAATATTAAGTTATTCATGCTGACGAGGCTGTGTTTACATTCAACACTTTCATCTAGAACTCTTGGTATAAGAGACATAGCAACATAGAAGTATATGACTAGAAAATCAAGGTATAAACAATGGCAATTCTTGGAGGAATTAGCGAGGATACTGGTTTAGAAACTTATCTTATTCATCCTAGCTCTATTAAGACAGAGTAGTATATAAATTCTTAGAACAGCTGAGAGAGAAGTACCCTGAATAAGAGATTATACTATTCGTTGATAATCTTTCTGTTCATAAGACCAAAGAAACAAGGAAGAGTTATGAACAACTTAAAATAACGCCAGTGTTCAACGTACCTTACAGTCCATAGTTTAATGGAATTGAGTTCTACTGGGGTACATTAAAAGGTCATTACAAGAAACTGCTGCTATACCACTTGATGCATGACCTACCTATCGATACAGCAGACTTTATTAAAAGCTCAGCGAAGAGAGTAGATAAATTATTGGCTTAAAAGTGTGCGAAAGAAGGGAAAGTGAATGTATATAAATAAGATTTGTAGTTAAGTTAATGAATATATAAGTAACATTTAAAATTCTTTAGAGGGAGCTGGCTTCTCTTTCTTTTCTTCTACTTCTTGCTTCCCTCCACCTAAGTTTCTTCTCTTACTGCCAGCTCCAGCATATATGTTCATTGACTCTGGTGGCTGAATATTTGAATAAAGTCTCTCGCTGACTTCATACTTTGTCTGCGACTTTCGCTCTCTGTGAAGCTTGCTCTATTCCTTCATCAAGAAGATGCCAGTACCAGATTTTTCTAAAGAGTTAAGCTAAAAATCTTACTTGAAATATAAGGGTGCTTCTGCAGCTCTGATAGCCAGCTCTCACTTATCTTGATCCCTTGTTTGTCCTTATCTCTGAAGAGATGCTGTACCTTTTCTTATGAGATTCTTGAATAATTTCTTTCAAGTAATCACCTTTAATTGTTGCAAGTATCCAAAGAAATAGTTTCTTTCAGGCAGTTTATTTCACAACTGCTTCTTAGTAGACAGGTACAGCGAAACCTCTGGGTCATTCATAGCAACATCATATAAGTTAGTCACTGAGATTTCTGGATAGTTTGGAATCTCTGCAAACTTTACATCTTAAGTTTTCAATGCTTTCTTCTCTTCGCAGAGGATCGCCCTTAGAAATGAAATTTTGGTACCTTCCATCGTTGGCAAGAACAAACCAACTACATAATCAAGATGAGTTACTATGAGTTTAATACCTTGCTGCACCAGGTAGCGGTGCAAATCCTCCTTGCTTCTAAATCTCTGAATCAATTCTTGAACTTGCACTCTTTTCATTACATCATTCATTGACTCCATCTTGTTTACAGATCTAAGAAATGATATTCAAATTTAAGTTTATTGATTTCAATTATATACCTCTGAAAAACTTACTATTAAATATGGGCATCCTATAGGAGGTCAACCTCTAAGAAGGATATGGAGAAGGTTTTGAGAACTGGTTTCAACTTAAGAGATTGATATCAAATTCTACTGTTATAGTTCCATATTTTTAAATTTAAATTGGTACGTACTTAATTAGGACCAACTCCCAAAATGCGAGTACTTAATTAGGAGCATTAATTAAAGCTAGTACTTAATTAAGAGCACCCTAATTTTAATCATAAAATCACAAAATACCTCCTAAAGCAGTACGTACTTAATTAGGTGCACCTCCTAAATCGGTACGTACTATAATCAACTTATTATTGATAGTAAAAATGGTTACTTTCTCACCCATATTTAGAGCTGGTTCGTCTCTTAGTGCTCATTTATCTTCGCTAATACTCTAAGAACTTCCCTTGATACTTGTAGGCTTGCAAAGCTCTCATATAAGCTCTCAGTTATAGAGGCAGTTTTATAATTTTAAATTCAAATTTAAATATGAGCGCTAACATTTTAAGAAAAACAACAGCACTTCCATAAAACTAAATGAGACTTACCTTTGGGAGCAATAAAAAGTGTGATAGCTGCGAGATGAACTCTCATAAGGAACTACCAGAGCTATCACTTGATGTCTCTGTTATTAAAATTGAAATTAATAATAGAAAATTAATGGCAAACAAGTGTGTGGGAGACAGAGAGGAGGAGAAAGGTATTAATGAAATTCCTATACAAACTGAAGAAGTTGAAGTCTATTTTTGTGAGTTATGTGAGAGAGATTTTGCTCATAAATCAAGCTGGTACAGACATATGAAGGAGCATAGAGAAGCCAAGCCCACTGTATACTTAAAGCATGATAAAATAGATGAAAAGTATGACTGCTTTGAGTGCCATAAGCAATACTCTCATACAAGAGACTTAAAGAAGCATCTATTAAAAGCTCACAAGAAAGATATAGAAGTTAAGAATCATGAAGTTGAGCTGAAGCTTCTAAACAAAAGAAAAGCGAGGGAATATTCTAAGGTCGTAGTACCTGAATAAGCTAGAGAGTTAGAGTAAGTTAAGAAGGCACGCAACCAACTGACCTCTGAAATAACAAAAATTATGATCAAGATTCAATACAAGAAAATACCGGTTCTTGCTTAAATTGACCTAGACACTTCTCTTTAAAGCTACCTTATAATAGAAGACTCCTTTGATAAGAAAGTTATCAATGATCATCAATACGCATACAAGGTGTATCCCTTCAACTATCTCTTAAGTGATGATAAATATCAGATGGAGTTTACAAATGAGTATCAAGTACTCACTTAAGCTAAGTTTAAAGAGTGTAGTTACTTAATCAAGCTAGATGCTGTTCTTCTTGCCAAGGATCATGTGGCTCTCAGACTCCCACTCTATGAAATGACCCTCAGAGATTTTATTACTGATCAAAGGAATCATAAGTAGCTTGCTTTTATAGCAACCTAAACCTTACAAGGTATAAAAGAGTTACATAAGTTAGGCTTTGTTCATAGAGATTTGAAGCCTGAGAATGTTATGATAAACTTCTCACCTGTAAGAGTGGCAATTATTGACTTCAAGAGAGCATTAAGGGTGGAAGTATCAAGGCTAGGAAGTGTTATGGGAACTCCGGGCTATTATCCTGAAAGAGAAGACTGGAGAGATGGAGATTATTAATGGGATGTGTGGGCTTTAGCAGCAATAATAATAGAGTGCGATATGCCTCGCAACGATTACTACTCTACCAGGTGTGAGAAAGATGCTAAGCAAAGAATCAAGTAATTTATAGACAAAACCAGAGTCTCTCAATCATTAAAATAAATGGCAGAATCAATAATATTAAAACCAAACTCTAGATCAGACATAATATTAGAGCAGATAGAGTTGTGGTTAAGTAAGATAAACTTCAGACCACTCCCACATGATCCTAAAGTGCATTTTGAGTGATTAAATTAAATAAATTTACTATAAATTTCACATTAAAACCTATTAATAACCCCAACCCCTAACAAATTCCCTACAAATCAAAGCACTTATAAACCTCATTAAGGGGTTTTGGGGTTTTGAATACATTCGAAATTGGGAAATTTTATATTAGTAAATTATTATTATATCAAATTATTGGCAATTAAAGTTGGCTAATTTAAACGATCTTGGGCTTATTCGATAGAGAATTTAAAATTAGCTGAACTTTATTTTCAGCGGAACTATTTTATCTCATTCAGGAAGCGAGTTAACTTCACTTTAATGTGAGGGTGTAATTTAATGAATTAAGATGCGTTTAATTAAAGTGAAATCATCTCACTCCAGGGATACGATAAAATATTACCGCTAATAATAAAGTTCAGCTAATTTTAAATTCTCTATCGAATGAGCCCAAAACGTTTAAATTGGCCAACTTTAATTGCCAATAATTTGATATAATAATAATTTAATTATATAAAATTTCCCAATTTCGAATGTATTCCTACAATAAAATTAGAAAAAAATCTAATGGGTATTTACCTTAATTATTTTTCCAAAATTTAAATTAAATGAAAAGTTAACTATAAATAATTAGCTGAGAAACAAATTAATTATTTAGTAAGCCCTATACTATAAAAAAAGAATATTCAAAATATCAACCAACCCAAATATCTTAGTATTTATTCAGTGATAATTTTTAAACAAACAAAAGAAAAGCTATTAAAATTTCTTTATAAACATTTGTAAATAAATACTTATTAATTTCTATATGTTGTATTAAATTCTACCAATATTTATAAATCTAAACAGTACATTAATCATTAATACCAAAAACAAATTATTTTATAATTGTCAGATTATTATTAACTAAAAACTGTAATTTATTTTATCATGATTAATTATATTAATTTTCCTTATTACCAGACCAAGCTTCGATATCGTTCTTTGGAAAAAATTGTCAGCAATCTTAGTCCCCGCTATTATATATAAATTCCTCTCCCCTCTACATTACCCATAAATTTATTTTTATAAAGACTATTTCCCACTGTAATTTAATAATATTTTACTTTATTTTGAATTATCTATCTATCTATCTATCAATCATTCATGATAGTTATTATATCATATGAAAAGAATCTTCTAAAAAAAGTATTTTTGAGTATAAAGTAAAATAATTCCATAAAAGTATATATATTTGGATACCCCCCATGTGCTTGGAATCGGAAAAGACCCCCCCATGTGCCTGGAATTTTTTGACTTTCGTTCACAGTTCTGAAATCATGAATAGTTCTCTATGAAGAAGAATTTTTCAAAACTAAATGACCACCGTTCCATAAAATTTAGCTACCCTAGATTACGATTAAAAAACGAAATTTAAAAAATAATGAAAGATTCATGGAGAAAAATCAGTTGGAAAATTATAATAAAATGCAATTTTATAACATAAACAATATAATTTTTCTCCATGAATTCTTCATTATTTTTTAAATTTCGTTTTTTAATCGTAATCTAGGGTAGCTAAATTATATGGTACGGTGGTCATTGAGTTTTGGAAATTTCTTCTTCATAGAGAACTATTCATGATTCCAGAACTGTGAACGAAAGTAAAAAAATTCCAGGCACATGGGAGAGTCTTTTCCGATTCCAGGCTCATGGGGGGTATCCATATATTTATATTTAGAATTTAATATGAACTTATTAAGTCATGATATATTAAATTATTATTGAATATTTAAAGTAATGTTTGATTTTATAGTAAAATTTATATATTCTAATCTATATTAAAAGAATAATAATTTTTTTCTTATTTATCACAATTCAAAGAATTTTATTATTAAAAAAGCTAAAGATATAGCCATATTATACCAGTAATTAGAATTCTAAGTTTAAAATAAAATTAATGAAATTTTAACAAATCTTTTCTTAAAATACAAATAAAATAAAAATACTAAAGTTAATATACAATATTAATAGAAGTGGGATAAATTGAGATTTGAAGAAATGGGAGGGTAGATGCAGAAAAGGCGAAGGAGTTTTTGCCGCTAAATAATGAAGAATCTATATTTTTTTTACGTCAGGAATAGTAGAAACAAATGTAACAAGAGTAATTTACAAATCAATAATTATTTTCCCAAAAATGTAAAAATAATATTTCAAACCAATCTGTTAATTACTATTTTTTATTTATATTTAAAGAAATGAATAATTATATCTTGGTAATTTCAGCAAAGATTATTATGTAATTTATATTTCTTTTTATTTTAATCGAAACTAAATTTTTTTATTAGAATAGTTTTTTTATTTTTTCCATAATATATTTATATGAATCTTAAAACTTACTGTTATAAAGAAAATAAAACATTTAAAAATAAACATCCTTTAAATAATAAACATAACAGTGCATGATGTCAAAGATATATTAAACCTTAAAACTGGAGTTTTTATAGATCATAAGAAATTACAAATATTATTTTGTAATGAATTAAAAAAAATGAATAAAAACCATATAAAATTAAGTAAAATAATTATAAAATACGTGTCAAATTGATAGAGGGGGTTATTTTTATATAAAAAAAGTTATTTTATATTTTTTTTTACTTACTATCAACTTCTTTAAGGTAATAAAAGATCAAAATCTCAATTTTCACAATAGTAGCTTTCAGAATATAAATATAAAAAGGTGGTTATTTTTAATAATTTCTTATAAAATTTAATTTTAAATAATTAGAAGTATCATGCTTTGTAAGTTAACAAAATAAATCCTAAAAATAATAAGATTTGTTTTCAGATAAAAATTTATTAAGGTTATATATTTTTTCTTTTGTCAAACAATTTTGTTTTTTAATAAAGTAATGCATCATATTTAATGAAAATAAGAATAGATTGTATAAAAATTACAAATTTAGCCCCTAGAATTTAGAATCATAAAAAAAGAAAGAAAATTAAGGATTGTTGTCAGGAAGAGGGTAAAAGTAACTTTAAAACGTAAAAAACTATTAAATTTATTAGCAATATTGAAAAAATATAATACATCTATATAATTGTAAATTAAATAAATTCCTGTTTTGAGGGGTGTTGTAATTAATTATTATTATTTAATTTAATATTACTTCCATATTATATATATAAAAAACAGTTTTAATTAAAAATAAAGCAATTTTATAATTTCAATATTTTATTTTGTTCAATAATAAAATTGTAAATATTTATATTTTATTATTAAATTATAATCAAAGTTAGTGGAACAAAGAGCGAAATGCCCAACTTCTCGACCTACACAAAAAACTTCATTTAAACCCTCATCCGAGGATCCAGACTCAAAGACATCATTGACACCATCATCACAGAGTCTATGAACAACGATTGGGGACACCTCACCATTCAGAAAGTTATCTACATAGCCAAAAAAGTCGCTTAGATCAACCCAGCCCTAATCTTCAAACTTAGAAATGAAGCCAAAATCAGAGCCAACAATCAGAACAACCACTACATTGCTAACTGGTTAGAACTCTTAGCCCAGTCGCTTTACTTAGTCCAAGTCAACAACAAATGGATTCCTAAAACCTAATAGCCAGCTACTGATTTTGGAAATCTCAACTCCTCCTCACCGGAGTTCATTCCAAAGCCTTCCTCCCCCACTAACACCAAAATCGACTTCCAACTTACTAGTGATCTTACATAGTTTCACAATAAGTTCACTCATTAAGAACTTTAGAACCTTAACTAACAGTTCATGCAGGAAGAGCAGGAATACTTAGCTTCCTAATGCGCCATCCTTTAAGCGCCAATAGACAAGTCTAGTTCTCTAGACTATGATTCTGAAGCTGACATCTCCTTCTATGAAGGAGGTGAATAATCTTTGACGCACTCAAGTGCGTCATCAATAAAGCTTCCTATCTAATAGGAACTTTTAACTCTTATTGAGGAATCACCCTTTAATAAGATTTCTGACAAGGAATAATTAAAACAAGATTCCTAATTAATAATAAAATACTAATCATTATTAAATATGAGTGAACACAGAGACGCCCAAATGAAAACAAGTCCTCGGTCAAGTTCAAAGAGCTTCCAGACTTCTACTCAACCAGCACCGACATTGCTTTCAAAACCCTAGTCGATGAAGCCAACAATGGCACTAAAGTCTCAGCTAGAACCCTCTTTAAGGCCCTAGAGCTTAAAGAGCAAATTGTCTCCCTTAAAATCCAATCAGCAACTCAAGGCCTTTCCAACACAATCGCTTACTACTTCGAACAGATCGAAGACATCCTTGAAAGAGACACCAAAGCCTAGCACACTATCGCCAACAACATGGACACCCCTAAGCAAATCAGAACCTTCCTCAAGACCATTGACAAGCTTAGATCTTACAACTAAGATGTGATCATGTATTGCGACACTGACCAAGACTTCATGCTCAACACAAACACTATCAGATTTAAAACCCCTTGGAACATTTCCAAGAATCTCTCAACCGACATCATCTTCTTTATGAAAGAAAACTTTAAATCTCTTATTTCCCTTGGTCTTATTAAATTCTCTGTTAAAATCTTATAAGTCTAATCATCCATTAAATATAAACACGTAGGTGACGATGCAGTCACCATCTTAAGACAAGACAGGAGAAGATAAAATTAATTCACTGGTAGAAAACCCAACAACAAACAAAGACAACCCAAGAAACCCAGAAAAAACAACAAAAAGAGAAGAAACAACCAAAGGAACTGAGTTCCTTCATAATTGATATGCTCAGGGGGGCTTCGACCCCTCGATGCGAGTTAATTATTATTATTATTATTATTATTATATTTATATTTTTAATTTGATATTTTAATTAATTGAATTGAGTAATAAAATCAGAATTTGAAAAAATTATTTAGTAATTTAAGTGAAAATAGAGATAATACTTCAAATTAATCTTCCAATAAGCGACTAAATAACAAAAATAGTCAAAATATGATAAATATATATTTTATAACTATTTTAAAAAAATAAATATAAATTATATAAAGTCAACTTAAAAAAGATTGTTAAACAGCCTAGATTGTTTTACTTAATCATAAAATTGAATAAGAATAATCAAAATAGGCTTAATATTTGAATTATTAATTTTATTATAATTTTATGGGATCATATTTTTTTTTATGTAAAAGCAAATTATTTAACTTTATTTTATTATAAAATGACTAATAAAATGGAAGCTTAATTTTAAAATCTTTTAAATCTGTAAAAAACTTATTCATAATTTTTAGATGACATAAGTCGAGATATTTATATATGATTATATTAGGTTAAGCATTTATCACTATTAATTCCAAGATCTTTATGATAAATCATTGATTTTTAAAAGAATTTATTTTATACTTTCTGATATATATATTTAATAAGTATCAGATTTAAAGAAGTAATGTTTCATTTACTTTTTATAAGACATAAAGCCATTTATTTAAAATTTCATTATAATTAAATATAAAAAATTAATATTTAAACGATAGTAATAGTGATAGTTCTTAAAGCTACATCAATAAAGGTATTTAAACATATTTAAATTGAGTAATATTTTCAATATAGTATAAAAACTCTTGACATATATCTCCAAACAAAATTTTATATAAATATTAAGGTGTGTAACTTCAGACTCCTTTATTTTTCAATTTACTGCAGTATGCTTAAATGAATAAAAATATACTATAATATAAATGCTAAATATTAAATTTTATCAATTAATAATCAAAATCTAATTAAGAAGTAATTATAGCTGAATTAAACATCGAAGAGATACCAAAAGAATTAACTAAAACAAATTTATTATAAATAAATTAGTGAGCATATTTATATATTAAATATTACACTTAAGAATTTACTTAGAACAACGTCATTAATAACAACTATAATCAAAAGATATTGTAAGAAGCTTTATTTTTTTAAAAATACATAATTAAATGATGAAATTTAAATTAATTTTATATGATTATAAGCAACCAGCAAAAATAATTAACTACCTAATCATACTCACAAGGATTATTAAGCTAGCTCTTGTTCAATTGAGAAAATTAACAATCAACTTAATCTAGATAAAGTTGAGTAACTTAATAGTCAGCAAGAGTTCTTTAACATAACTTTTAAATAAATATTTCATATTTCTTTTATAAACAGAATTGAAATGCCGAGAGAGTGGAAATATGGATTTGGACGACAAAAATTGCAAGCAAAATATGCATCTAAATATATTAATTTTATGATTATTATTTTTTTTTATTTATCTACTCAAGGATGCCTACAATGGTTTTGCCTTGTCAAATATTAATGAAAATATTAAATTTATGAATCATATATAAAAGAACTATAACTTTGATTATCATTATTTATTGCTAAAGTTATATTTAAATTAAGAACATCTCATGAAAATGGAGATGGTTCAATTTTATTAAAAAAATTAATTGGTTTATTAAAAATAATTGGTAGGACTTCTAGTAAGTCTATACCCTTATAATGAAATAATGAGATGAAATTGCTTAAACATATTCTATAAGTTATGCAATATTGACCAATATCGCAAAGATATCTTATTACTATTTATATAATTATTTTTAATTTAATTTTTTAATTAAAAGATTACTTCTAATGTCTTAGAGTATAAGTTACTTTAATAACAGCAATTTTTAATTAATTTTCCTAAAATCTACTATGCTCTATCGATATTTCTAAAATATCGATATATAAGAAGATAAGTCTCCTAATATTAAAAATCAGACAAACATCCCATAATAAATTGATAAGAAAATGAATTTTATGTAATTAAACAATAAACCATAAATTGGAGGAAGAATTTTTGTTTGATTTTTATATGCAAAAAAAAATATTAATGGAAAAATATAAAGTTTAAGTATTTTTTTAAAAAAATCGAATAAGTTTTATCTATAAATCTAAACATAATCAATATGGCACTTTTTTGATTAAAAATTTTAAATAAACTGGGCTTTACCACTCTTTGAATTATTTTATCCTTTGTCTTTTGCGAAAGAATAAATATTAATTTTGAGTGATTTGTTTAATATTTTTTTGTCAAGAGATAATAACTAAATAAAAATTTCTTAAAAGGATTATTCCAATTTACCATTTAATATTTTCTAGAATTTTTATTATTAACTCAAATTATTTTTCAAAATCAACAATAATTTAGTAATATTATTGTATTTTAACTTAAACTTCAGCAAAATAAGTTAAGAATTATATATTGATTTCTTAATTACCTTATCTATTTCTATTTATTTATAAGATTTACTAAAGTTAAATATTATTAATGAATTTATAGAATAATACTCACTTATAATTTGAACAATCAATAAATATTTATAAAATTAATTATGAAAAATAAATCAAAAATATAATCGAGTCAATATTTATTGAGCTTATTTAATTTCATCATTGTCAACATTTAAGATTGAATAAATAAATATCAAAATTTTAAAGTTAAGTTATTAGTTTAAAGACTAAAATTATAACTTTAATTATTTTATTAAATCAATGAATTTTAGATTATAAAAAAATTAGAATCAAAGTGTTAATGAGTTTTATATTGACACTATCTAAATTAACTCAATAAGAAGTTTTATTAAAAAAATCATTAAATTTATAAAGCAAATGTGCATTAATTCTATTTAGAATATTTAGTTTAAGGGGGAAGTTTTATCGCCAAGTAAATTGTAAAGATTTTTATTTTTATATAATTATTTAAAATGACTTTTCGGTTGTTCATTTCAAGAAAATTTTTAATTTGCCTTATTATATAGGAAAATTATTATTTTAACCATCAATGCTTATTTATAAATTATTTTTACTCTTTTTATAGGGTCTAACATATTGCATAAATTTATTCTGTTTTATAAAATTAAAAAATATTATATAACAAAACACTTTTTATTAAGGTTCTTAGGTAGTTAAAATTATCAATTTAAAAATTGATTAGAGATATTTGATAAAAAACTCTTTTTTTAAATTGGTAAATTATTTTTTATTTACAAATGAATATATAAGGCCATCCACTACTGTTTTATACTCATACTTCTTAATATTCCCTTATATATCTTATATTAATTTAATATATATTAAAAATACTTAGAAACTTATCTTCTACTTTTCTATCTTCCTTTTAAAATGTTGCAATATTTATTAAAAAAATAAGGGGGAGGGAAGCTTCCTGCACAATATAAAATATTGTAGAGATGAGTATATAAATACGAATTGAAAAAGTTAAGGACTTAAAACAACAGCTCACACTAAAAATAATTAGAACATTTTAATGTCATGAATGTTAAAATTTCTTCTCAACTAACTCTAGCTTAAACAGGCAAAACTCTGTAATATGTATTAATTTCTCAAAATTTCTATTATTAATTATGATATAATTATTTATAATTTAACATCCAATATCGTTTCTACCTTGATAAAAATTTAAAATTTTAATAAAAATCAAATTAATTCTTTATAAAAAAATTAGTTTAATATATTATTAATATATTATTAGACAAAGAATAAATTTATTCATTGAAAATTGAATATTATAAAAAGTTTTTAATATATGGTTGTGGTAATTGAAATTGGGATTTATATGTTTCTAATATTTTTATTGCCAAATAATATGAATTTTAATGCTTGGAGAAGGAATCTACCGTAGGAGGCATAAAAGTTTCGAGGGGTAGAGACTCTATGGGGCGAGAAAATCCCCCCCCCCCCAAAATTAATTTATTGTAAACGGCTTTTTATTTATTAAATAGAATTTAAAGCAAAACAACAAGATGTTATTTGATAAGTTGTATGAGGAAAAGTTCAGGGCGGAAGTTTCCTGCCCCATACATAAAAATATATATTTATAAATTTATAAAAATTTTTATCATCAATTTTGACATAATTATTTATAATCTCGCATCATATATCATTTCTACCTTGATATCTCATTCAAAGTTTAATGAAAATCACAATAATTATTAATAAAAAACAAGCAGTTTAACATTTTTCTTAATTTTTTATAGGAAAAGAATAATAATAATAAACCTTGAGAATTATATTTTATGAACAGTTGTTATGTTTATGGTAATTCTAATTTAAATTTTAAATGTTTCTAATAATTTTATTGCCAAAAATATTTAATTTAATTTTGAGGGTAGGAAACTTCCGAAGGGGGTATGAAACTTCGGTAGACAGGAAACTTCCCCCCAAAGTTCTAGTTCTAGACTGTCAGACAAACCTAATATGAAAATATCACTCCACTAAGCTGTGAAGTATTTTAATTTAATTTCAGATTAATTGTATATATACCTTACTTTCTACAAAATAGTAAATTCATTTTATGAGATTAGCCAATAATTTTTAAAGATATTTAGCTAAGGAGATTATAATAATATGCTTTACAATAATTATACAGGGGCCTAAGTGAGCTGATAGTCATTTATTTTTTAAAAATATTTTATTCTTTTATTAACTCTATGCTAGGGAATTCCCAGTACAATGACACTCCAGCATTAATTCTTAGATTTAAAGACACATATTAAAAGTTTATTTTTAATTTAAATTTGTTGAGAAATCAATTAATAAAATTTATTGATACATACAATTCTATAATATAAGATTAAATTTAGAATAATTCCAATAAAAGAAATTAATTTTATTTTATAAAGAATTAAAATTTTAAGTTTATAATAAATGAAGTTTCTTATTCATTATATTTTTTCAAAATATAAATATATGCTAAAAACTAAAATGATTTAATTTTATATCTTTATTTAAAGTATTTGATGATCTTACTATTATCTAGAATTTTGAATAAGAGGAGAAAAGCAATTGAATAATAATTTAAAAGTACTTAAATTAAAAATATTATATAATTTGATTATTTTTTTTGATTATAAATAGCAAACAATGCAAAATGGGAATTATTGAAGGTGGAATACTAATAATTTTTACAAACGAAAAACTCGCGTAATTTCAAGAAGTGAACTAAAATGATAGTTAAATGCTAAATCAAACTGTATTACTCTCTTATAAATTCTTAGACATAAAAATAATAATAAATGATAATTATATATAATTTTATTATTTAAATTTAATCAAAATTTATAATTGAACAATTAATAAAGACATAAACTTTTGCTACCTTGACTATCAAAGAAGTAAGGCAAAGAAATCGACAAAAAACTTAGATAACGTGGATTAAAATATTATAGGGGAGGTACTTATTCTTCAAAGAAATGGTTGGACATATAAAATAACTAATCTTTAATTTATAAATGGGTATATTATTGGTAAATTTAATCAAATTTATAACCTTTCTATCAATTTACAAGTTTATTTTATCAATATTCTTTTTATTTTCAATTATTTTTCTTTTGTCACATATTAAGACGATATTATTTTATCATTTATAAAAAGATTAAAAATTTGCTCTCCTTTTTTTTAAAATAAAAAAGCTTCGCATATTTAAAAAAAAATAATTATTCCTATATTTTTAAAAACTTTTTCCTGATTTCACTTTTGAATGATTAATTTTAGTCTTTAATACAAAAAGAATTATTTATAGATTGCTATTATATTATATTTTGACTAATATCATTTATTAAAATTAAATCTCCAACCTGAACAGATCAAGATATGGAAAAAAGTTCTCCAAATATAAGTAAAAAATTGTCAATTAAATTAAAATAATAAAATATAAAAACAGTTTATTATTTATAGTTCTCAACAGATATGTCATTAGAATGGATTAACCACTTAATTATCATGTGCTTGACAAACTAGGAAAAGGTGCTAATGCAGTTGTGTATAAAGCTGAAAAAATATAGAAAAATATTGATAATATATTGCTCTCAAAGAAGGTAATATTTGCTCTAAAGGTATTTGAAAAGGAACCCATTTTACATAATGAGTAAAAATAAAAAAATTACAAGAATTAGAAAT
The DNA here is from genome assembly GCA_000711775.1 of Oxytricha trifallax. Lineage (NCBI taxonomy): Eukaryota > Ciliophora > Spirotrichea > Sporadotrichida > Oxytrichidae > Oxytricha > Oxytricha trifallax. Next base: position 45,048 of record ARYC01003475.1, read on the forward strand.
TAATCAAGTTTTTTTTTATTAGGTAGAATTTTTCAATTGAATGATAAGAGAAGAATGCAAAATACAGATTATAATATATATTGAATGTTAATGTAGTCCTTAACTATAGCTTAAATTCCTCTTCATCACCAAAGTCATCATCAACTTCAACTTTTCTTGTTATTTGAGAATTCTAAAAAGATATTCCCCTCATGTTCTTGACATCATTATCTTTTAATTCAACTGTGTTTTGTGTTTTTGACAAAAAGTAAACCACTTATCGATTTAAGAACTAGACAATCAATTCTCATTGAGAGGCCATTCATCCATTATGTTTAGTGAAAATTAAATAAATTTGGAGATATTCAAATTTAAAATTTTCTAAGTCTTAATTATTAAATATTATCCTAAAATTAATTATGACACTCCTATTAAAAATTCTGTATAGGTTAAAACTTATAAAGATTAATCAAATTACATTAAAAATTAAAAAGTTTTAATATGCATATTTTAAATTTGAATATCTCCAAATTTATTTAATTTTCACTAAACATAATGGATGAATGGCCTCTCAATGAGAATTGATTGTCTAGTTCTTAAATCGATAAGTGGTTTACTTTTTGTCAAAAACACAAAACACAGTTGAATTAAAAGATAATGATGTCAAGAACATGAGGGGAATATCTTTTTAGAATTCTCAAATAACAAGAAAAGTTGAAGTTGATGATGACTTTGGTGATGAAGAGGAATTTAAGCTATAGTTAAGGACTACATTAACATTCAATATATATTATAATCTGTATTTTGCATTCTTCTCTTATCATTCAATTGAAAAATTCTACCTAATAAAAAAAAACTTGATTAATTTCTAATTCTTGGTAATTTTTTTATTTTTACTCAATTTGTCTACTATTACTCTACTTCGAGATGAGATAGCTGTTCATAGATAACTAAATATACTTTTTGCAAATTTATTCGCCTCAATTTCAAATAATTTAAAGTTTTATAGAAATTAAGATATAAATAGTATATTTTTAAGAATAGGAAGATTTAAGTTGGAAAATTCTTGAACTTAAATTATTTAGATTTTTAAAATTATGAAATAAAAATTATTATAAGTTATTAGAGTATTGTGATTTAATTTTAGAATAAATTTTTTATAAGAAAACGTTTTTTCTTTATTACAAAGTAAGATTATATTAATAAATTTTTTATTTATGTAAAATTTGTTAAAATTAAATAACTAAAGTAATGTCATAGCGCTTTATAACTTTTTAAGGTTTATGAGAGTTGTAACAAACTTTATTTGGTTCTAGAATACCAAGAGGGTGGTTCACTTCTTAACCTAGTAAAAAGTGGATAGACATTATCAGAGAAAAATCTTCAGACCATCTTTGGATAAATATTATTGGGACTAGACTTTATGCACTCTCAAAATATAATTCATAGAGACATAAAGCTAGATAACATACTACTTAGCTCAAGTAATTTTGACATTTTGGAGCTTAGACTTGCAGATTTTGGACTTGCAAAAGTACTCAAAGAAGGAGAGCTTTGTTATCATAAATGCGGAACACCAACGTATAATATTATATATATGCTATTAAATTTTTGAATGGTTTGCTTATACATAGCCCCGGAGATACTTAGGGGTGAAGGTTATACCCAGAAAGCTGATTTATTTAGTTTAGGGTCAGTTCTTTTTAATTTAGTATCTGGCCAATTTCTATTTTCTTCTCATAAGCCAAATATGATGCTTGCTTAAAACCGAGAATGTGATTTGAGGCACGTTTAAAAGATGGTACAGAATTTATCAAGTGAAGGGCAAGATTTAATGATGAAACTTTTATTCATTATTTTTAATTATTAACTTCTAGATCCTAATCAAAAAAGAAGATTTGATGCAAAATAGGCATTAAATCATAGATGGTTCTTATAGGATAAAGATGCTTTGATGACAGGGTTAAAGATTAACTATCAATTAATGAATACAAACATTTTTCTAATAAATATTGATATAAAACTATACTATAGAACTAATAATTAAATATTTTATGAAAAATGAAATTTTTAACATTCAGAAAAAATCAATGATACATACAGCTCTGATGAAAGATTTCTTTTTAAGTGGATCACGGAATAGTCTAGGCTGTTTTTAATAATAGAGTCCAGATTTAGCCATTACTAAGAACTAAATGAAAAATAAAAAATTAACTGCCAGCAATATGAAAATAGGTTCATTTTTCTTTGAAAGGAAATCAAGTGACTCTCTTAGCAAAGCAGAGGATTCAGGAAATTCAAAGGAAAGCGTTAACTATTATAATATAATAGAACAATACAGAAGACGTCCTTTGTCTCAGAAACCCATAAAAATAAGGTTTAAAATTTAATATATTTTTCCAACAATGTTATTAATAACTAAATCAATAAAATAAATGGGAAAAAATCATCACACAAATCGAGGGTTCCTGAGTAAATTTTAATGTATATTTTTCTTTTTCTATTAACTTAAGAATTCAATAAATTAATCTTTTACTTGCAAATATTTTTAAAAAAGGCTTAATTTATTAAGAAAACATTTAGAAAAAAATCAAAATATACATGCTAGTTACCTTCCCTAAAACCTTTATTTTTAATAAGTCTGCTCACAAAATTTTATCCCCAAATTTATTTATTAATTTCACATATCCCTATTTAAGGTCAATAGTAATAGATTAAAATTTTGAAGCTGATTAAAATTAATATTTAAACTTGAGTAATTAAAAGTTCAAGGAATTTCAAAGAGGGTAGAGTGTAGATGTGCATGAAAGCTATTAATATTATTATTATATATAATGCAGCACAGAAATTAATACATAGGAGCCTATGCCATCCAATGGTATAATCAGATAATTTCCTGCTTTGATTTTTAGGTATCCAACTCAAAGCTACTAATGTGAGGAAATTAAAATTAATAATAATAGAAAGCAGAGTTTATTTAAGAAGAAGGCTTCCAAGTAGTGCAACAAAGAATTCAATGTTAAAAATAAAGGTTTTAGAATTTACTTAAATAAATTTTTTACGCAAGATAATATTTTATTGAGTAATAGGCTAAAATTCTGTTTAATAAAATTTCTAAATTTAAAAATATTATGTTGTAATATTAGGCTAAGAAAGTAATAATGCAAGATAATTTCATCTTTTTAAGTTTTAGAACTATATCATTTTTTAATATAATTAACCCTTAAAAGTCTATACTTGTTAAAATACTTTCCCTCATAATAAAATTATTTAAAAAGCTTAATACTCATTCTTGATTAATTTTTATACTTCCTTTAAATAATAAATTTATGTTCACCCTCTCAAAATAATGATTAAAATTTCGTAATAAAACTTGAGATCTCAAACCTATCATCAGATTCATAAAAAGACATAGATTCTTTTTCAGAAGAGTGGAATGTTAAATTTTTGTTTTATGTTTCGGATTATCAAGCTGATGAACAGATAGAAAGTGACAGTCTCTCTGACAAGAAGGTAAAAGATTAAAGTTTAAATAATTTTAAGCTTCTTTCATGTTTTCCTAATCGATTTTTAGAAAAAGTATTTTAATATTTACTAATTTAAGATCATAACTTTGAAGCAAAATCTAACAATCAAAAATTAGCAATCGATAGAAAGTTCAAGTAACGAATATTTATAAAAGCAAAATCGTAGGAGCAATGAGAATCTTAGCTCGAAATTATTAATATTGAAGACCCATATTGAAATAAAATAATTCAATTTAATATTAGAATTAGATTAAAATGAAAAGTATATATACGTTGATTGAATTCCTAACACTCCAAAAGATTTAAGAAGTTATAAAATCACTTAAAAAAATAGAATCCCAAAGGATTTATTTTGTATAAATACAAATTTTATTCAAATAAGAACTGTCATATAATTAAAATCAATTACTATTTCAAATATAAATTAGAGAGTATCTATGCACTTTTTATGATTAAATTTAATTTTATAAATTGACCTCTCATGCACTCAAACTATATAAGTATTCATTTTTTACTTTCATATCATATATTTTTCAATTTCTCATATTTTACTATTTGATGCGTTTTATTTAAGAATTAATTTTATTGATAGATTAAAAACATAAAATTATGATAAAATCACTTTACTACTATATTTCATCCCATAAAAATAATAAAATTTAATTAAATATTTTTTTATTTATTTTTAAATTGCATTTGAATTTTTAAACAATATTAATTAAAATATTTCCCCACTAATAATCAAGTTTAAGAAATATTAAGTTATTAATTATACTTAAAAGCTTTTCATTAAGAATGCTGAGTGCGTGGGTGATTTCTATATATATTTAAAACCTTTGTGACTAATTATTATAGAAGTAAATTATATTGAAATTATTCAATGAAAAATTTAAATAATTATTTTAGCAATATTTACATGGATGTAATTAGATTAAAATTTTAGAGCAGAATTATCAATTTATCAAATATTTTAATAGACTTAAATAGATAACTTTTTAATAAAATTAAATAAATATTAAAATTATAAGATTTTACATATAAAATATACTTTAAATCAACAAATTCATAATTTAATCTTTAAAATTTTTATAGTCAAAATATAACATTTAACCATCAAGTTTAATTGCTTTATCAATTAATTTTTAGGTTAAATTGGAGAACTATATAATAATAAATAATTTTAAAAAAATTATTAAAAACAATATAAATAGGTAAGTTTTATCTAATAATTATATAAATTTAACTTTTCTTAGCTTAACTAAATGATGACTACAGATACAAAATTTATAAAATATATATAAAAAATATAAGATGATTTAAAGGCATTTTACTTTTTGTTATTTATTATGTTTATATACTTATAGTTAAACGAAAATGCTTTTTGATAATTTAGCAACTTAACCATTTACTTTTATAACAGTTAAATCAAATTCAATTATTATACATATAATTATAGATGAATTAATTATATTAAAAAATAGATTTTAAATCAACATTGTATGAATAGATGCTGCCAGAGAATTGTTTAGAGAAAAATATATAAAAAAAGAATTTGAATATTTTTTAATTTTTTATTAAAATAAACTGTTTATTATTCTCAAAGGCAAAGCTTATTTATTTTGACGGTAACAGAGATATGTTTATTAAAAAATAATTGTAAGCAAATTCAAATCATTAATAATTAAAAGAACTATAATTATTTTTAGAGAGGAGTAAATAAATACAGACATTGGACTATTAGAAATGGTATTCTCATTATTTTTTAATCTCTCAATGAAAATGAAGCCTAATAAATTTCAACACCTTCCCTAAAATCCGTTTCATATCTAGACATTAATATTTTTATGCATTTTACTTGTTTAAGAATACGAAAAAGTTATTAGTATATAAATTTTAAATTAAACATAAACTTCAGCTATATGGATTTTAAGAAATCAAATTAAACCTTGAATAACGATATCAATAATATTAAGACTATAAAAGCAAGTAAAGTCGGAAAAATAACACTGAAAAGAAATAATAAATATTATCAAATCACAGATATAAATAAATTAATAGTGAATTTAATATAGTTAAGCTATAAAGAGATTTAATATTCAT
>ARYC01003476.1:0-60958 GCA_000711775.1 Oxytricha trifallax
GGCACTAAGAGAAGAAACATGGGCCCAAGCAAGCCTTAAGAGGAAGAAAAGAAAGAGAAGCCAATTCCCTTTACAGGAAAATTTAATATGTGAACTTATTCATTCGTTTAAATCTAAAACTTATTTATAAACACAAAATCTCCCTTCTCTTGCACGTACTTTAGCTTTATCATCGCTGACTCTCTTAGCAGCACTCTTAATAAAATCTACTGTATCTATCTTTAAGTCCTGCATCAAGTGATAGAGTAGCAATTTCTTATAATGACCTTTCAATAACCCCCAATATAATTCAATACCATTGAACTGAGGACTGTAGGGAACATTAAATACAGGTGTTATGTTTAGCCTTTCATATTCCTTCCTTGTGTCTTTAGCTTTATGGACAGATAAGTTATCTACAAACAGAATAATCTCTTAGTCGGCGTACTTATCTCTGAGTTATTATAAGAACTTTATGTATTATTCGGTCTTTATTGAGCGAGGGTGGATAACATAAGTCTCGAGGCCATTATCTTCGCTTATTCCACCAAGAATTGCATGAGTTGAAACCTTAACCTTTTAATCATATACTTCAAGGTTGCTATATCTTTTATACCAAGACCTTGATATGAAGGTATTAAACGTGAATACTGCCTCATCAGCGTGTATGAACTTAATATTATTAGTAAATAGTCCTCTGCATTTAATCAAATATATAATTTAAATTAGTCTTATAAAATGGAACATTAAAGTCAATCACTCTCTTAATGCGATTGACTGTCTTGTAAGATATTCCGGTCTTTTTATATATGTTAGCTATCGATTAAGCAGATATGTGAAGCTCAGGAAATTGGCGATGAAACATCACAGCATCTAGGCTAGAGAGAAATGAGCCTAGTATTTAAGAGTCTTATCATTAATAAGATATTCAATATGATGCTGCTAAATTAGAGGTCTTTTAGGCTTTGAATTAAGCTGCTATCTTTTTAAATTCAATGCTAATAGACAGTGAGACCTCCTAGTTGCTGGAGATTTATGGAGTAGCCTTGCTATAGACGTATAATTCAGAACAGGCTTAAGTTATTCACTATATTCATCACATCCATATCGCAACTTAAACAATAAATCTATATACTCACTGTCATAAACTGACCACAAACCTAGCATATAATCACTTAAAATACTAATATTTAAACATTAAACCCCTACAAAAACCCTATTAAAACCCGAACAAAGTATGCACTAATAGTCTACTTTTATCAATCAAAAACTCAATCAAACTACTGAAAGGGTTTTGGGGTTTTGATTCCTGGAGTGAGATAACTCGACTTTAATTTATGGTGATTATTTTCCCAAATCGAAGGTATTCCTACAATATTACATAAATATATAATATAATTTGTTGGTTTAAAAGCAGATTTTTCTAATTTAATCTTATTTTTAGGAAATCTTATCTTTTTCTTTAAAATAAAAATTAAAAGCAATAAAAGATCATAAAAATAATTATGAAAGGTTTTTATATTTTCTTTAGAATATTAATAAAGACTACAAGGGTTTTCTTAGGATATGTTAAAACACATTGCTTATCTTTAATTTTTCGTTATTTTTTGAATAATACCTTTAAAAATATTAAATAATTAAGAATAAATAAAGCAATCAAAAAATAAAGCAATTTAATGAGAATTAGCATAATCAAGTAAATGAGAAGTAATCTTCCGACTTGCTTAGTATTGATAAAAATAATAAATAATAAAAAAAGAGAAATCAGAAAATTGACGTAGAAAAAATCTAATAAATATCCAAAATTGACTACTAAGAGTTAATACCCAAAACCCCTGCAGTTGTTAGATTGGTTTTTGATTGATAAAAGTAGACTATTAGTGCATTCTTTATAGGGTTTTAATAGGGTTTATGTAGGGGATTAGGGTTTAAATGTAATGTAAATTAAAGTTTAAATGAGAGGTTTGGGGTCAGTAAATGACAGTGAGTATATAGATCTGCCGTTTAAGTTGCGTTATGGATGTGATGATTATAGTGAATATCTCAATCATATTTTAAATTATACGTCTATATCAAGGCTACTCCATAAATCTCCTGCAACTGTGAGGTCTCACTCTCTATTAGCATTGAATTTAAAGAGATAGCATCTTAATTCTTAGCCTAAGAGAACCTTAAAATTTTAGCAGCATCATATCGATTATCTTATAAATGATAAGACTCTTAAATACTGGGCTCATTTCTCTTTAGCCTAGAGGGCTGTGATGTTTCATCGCCAATTTCCTGAGCTTCACATATCTGCTTAATCGATAGCTAACATATATAAAAATAACGGAATATCTTACAAGACAGTCAATCGCATTAAGAGAGTGATTGACTTTAATGTTCCATTTTATAGGATAATTTAAATTATATATTCGATTAAATGCAGAGAGCTTAAGAGCATAATATAAAGTTCATTCACGCTAATGAGGCAGTATTCACCTTTAATACCTTTATATCAACCTCTTGGTACAAGAGGTATAGAAACATAGAAGTTTATGATTAAAAAGTAAAGGTTTAAACTCATGCTATACTTGGTGGAATTAGTAAAGATAATAGTCTTGAGACTTATAATATCTATCCCCGAATCATTAAAGACTGAATAATACATATTGTTCCTATAATAACTAAGAGATAAGTAAGCTGACTAAGAGATTATTTTGTTTTTAGATAACTTATCAGTTCATAAAACTAAAGAGTGAAGGAAGGATTATGAAAGGCTAAACATAACACCTGTATTTAATTTTTCCTACAGTCCTCAGTTCAATGGAATTGAATTATTTTGGGGGTTATTGAAAGGCCACTACAAGAAACTACTACTCTATAACTTTATGCATGACTTGAAATAGATACAATCGATTTTATTCAGAGTGCTGCTAAAAGAGTCAGCCATGATAAAACAAAAGTATGCGCTAGGGAAGGGAGATTTTGTGTATATAAATAAATTTAAGATTGAAACGAATGAACAAGCTTGCATATTAAATTTAACCGTAAAGGGATTTGGCTTCTTTTTCTTTTCTTCCTCTTAAAGCTTGCTTGGACCCATGTTTCTTCTCTTAGTTCCAGCTCCTTCATCTATGTTCATCTCGTCTTGCTTTTATAAATATTTGAAGATTCTCTTACTCAATTCATGCTTAACTTGAGACTTCTCTCTCTGTTTAATTTGCTGCGCTCTTTCATCAAGTATATAGCAGTATCAGGTTTTTCTATAAAGTTAGAAGACTGAGATGAAAGGATGCTTTTGAAGTTCCTATAGCCAGGTGTCACTTATTTTAATACCTTGCTTCCCTTTTTCTTCAGGAGAGATGCTGTAACATTTCTTGTGAGCTTCTTAAATTACTTCAATTAAGTACTCAGAGTTCCAAGTACACCAAAGAAGAAGTTTCTCTCTTGCAACTTATAAAAGAGCTATAGCTTAAATGGAATTTAGAGAGCTACATCTGGATCACTCATTGCATCGTCATATAGATTTGTCACTGATATATCAGGGTAGTTAGGTATCCCGATCATTCTGATTTCATCAGACTTAAAAGCTTTTTTCTCTTCACTTAGCAATGCCTTTAAGAATGATAATTGTGTTCCCTCTTGTGTTAGCATGACCAAATCCGACTATTGTTATTAAGTTAGTAATAAGTTAAAACTTACCTTGCTATACCAAGTATCTGTAAAGATCTTCTTTACTCATGAATTTTCCTATTAAATCTAGAGATTAAATTCTCTTCATTGCATCATTCATAGATTCCATCTTGCTTCCAGTTTCTATAAATGTTTATGAAATTTAAAATTATGGATATGCATTCTAAGTTTATTAAAATCTTCTTACTTCATAGGGAGGGCCTACTGGAGGACAACCTTGAAAAGATTTGCGGAGAAAACTTAAAGAACTTGCTCCAAGTTTCAGAGTTTTATTTCCATTTTTATCAAACTTTCACAATTAAATTCCTCCTAATAATGTATTATTTTAGGAGGTTCTCCAAATTAAGTTCAAGCTTGATTTGGAAGACCTCTTAGAGAAACAAAACTTTTTTAGGTGCTTTTAAATAAATTAAAATAAATATAAAACATACTCATAAAATATGTCAACTTGCAGACTTTTATGTTTATTTAATTTTCTTACCTCCCAGAATAGAATTTACCATAGTGTCTTATACTATACTGCTATAATGTATCTTAGCCGATTGTATCACTATTAAATTAAAATATATCAGCAAACTAACATGACCGCTAGCCTTCTGGGAAGAGCGGCATTTCTTGGATCAAGCCAATAAAAATTACCATTTCAGCAACAAAATAAAATAGAGAACAGATATGCTTGTACTCAGTGGGAGCCTACTTATGACAACTTCTTTAAGATTCAAATATAAACTAAGTAGGAGGACATTAGCCAACCCGCCGTAGAACATTTATTTTAACCAGCTAAAGTTTGACTATTAATGCAAGAATGCAATAAAGTTTTCCTCTACAAGTCAACATACAAGAGGCACTTGAGAGATATAAACAACGTTATGCCGAGGTTATATTTCAAGCATTCAAAGAAGGATGGAAAGTATATTTGTGAGTTCTGTGAGAAGCCATATTCTCATACAAGAGACCTCAAAGTTCACTTAAAGAAAAAGCATAATCAAAGTTTTGTCTTTATTCATGAACATACAGGAGATAGATTCCAATAAAAAAAGAAGGTCAAGAAATCATGCAGAGTCTCTTAGAGTTGAGGTTCAGAAGCAAGTCCAAATGAAGAAAGCAGTCAAGAACCTCCCAGTCTCTGAGATAAATAAAATGCTGGTAAAAATAGAGGCAATAAATATTCCAATATTAAAAATTATTGACATAGATTCAAGCCTTGAAAGCTACCTCATTCTTGAGGATAAATAGAGAAGAGTGTCATCACTGATGACTAATATGCTTAGAAAATATATCCTTTCAATTACTTCCTTGCTTATGGCAAGTTCTAAATGAAATTCTCTAATGAGTATTATACTCTTTTACAGGCAAAGTTTAGAGAGTGAAAGCATATTATATAGTTAGATGCTATACTACTTGGAAAAGATCATGTTGCATTTAGACTTCCTCTCCTCAAAATGACTAACAGAGAATTTCTATATGATAACAGATGCTAAAGATAAATTGGCTAGATTGTGCAGCAAATAGTTGAGGGTATTGAAGAGGTTCATAAGCTTAAGCCATGTTCATAGAGACTTAAAGCAAGAGAACATCTTGATGAACTTTCAACCTCTTAGAGTTTATATCATCGATTTCAACAGAGCTCAAAGAGTGCAAGCCTCTGCATTAGAAATTGTGTACGGTACTCATGGATATTTCCCAAAGAGAGAGGATTGGAGAAATGGAGACACTAAATGGGATATCTGAGCTCTAACAGTAATAATAATAGAGAGCGGCATGCCAAGAAATGATTTGTTAGGGTTAGAGAGATTCAAAGCAAAAAATCAAACAATATCAAGATAAAAATAAAATTAATGGAGGTCTCAGAGAACTTTCATACTCAACTATTATTAAGCCAAGCTAAGAGAATTAACAAACAATAGGAAGAATCAAACATCAACTTAGAAAGATTAAATTCAGAGAACTGCCACATGACTCTAAGCTAATGTTTGTGTGAAATATTTTAAAAACTCGCTTGTTATACTCACTTAAATTACTAATATTTAAACATTAAACCCCTACTTTAACCTTTTAAAAAACCTAATAAAGTATGCGTTAATACCAGCCTTTTATCATTCAAACACTCAATCAAACAACTACAGAGGTTTTGGGGTTTTAAGTCCTCCCCTACTTCATTAAGCAGTGAATTTTAAAATTTAATATTTTGCTATAAAATCAATTAATTACCTTATTCTTGTTTATTTTTTCAATATAATTTAAGTGAATTCTACCGATAAAACAAAAATTTTGAGTGCACTGGTGAATTCGACTTGTCTAATAACTTCAAGGGCACTAGTATGTAAAATCAGTTCATGCAAGTAGATCATAACCCCATGAACAAATAAGCAGTTAATTCAAATTTTGAAGATAAGGGGAAAAAGAGTTATGGAGGGAATGATACATAAACTGAGGTTAGAGTGCTGACTGAGACACCTGGCTATGAAGAGGATATTATTACTAAAATGAAAAATTTTTTAAGTAACCATGGATATCATAATAACAAATAATTACTATAAGTTATTCACTATTTTTAATATCATTAAACCATCAGATCATGACTAGGAAGGGGGTGAAAAAATGACTAATTGTTATGTAATGCCAGATTTTGATGGAGATTCTAGAGAGATGAAGAAGCACAGTCTTATGAAAATTAAAATAGAATTGTTTAATTTATGTAGATGAGTATTATCCTGTTAATTAAACATTTCTATTTTTAAATGAACACTAATGTTAATAGTCGAGATTACTAAATGAAGGCAGGACTTCAACAAGTTCTTCAATATTAAAATTTGCTTTTTTTAAGAATAATAATGCAGTTCATTTTAAATTTCGTATTTAATTATGGATCAATAACAGCAACTACTGAGTAAATAGATTGACCCAGACTAATAACTGAAACTTTTAAATATGCAGTAGGTACATTTGAAACAGCAACTAGAGGAATCTAAGAAATTGCTGATGACAGATAATTTACAGATTAATCAGCAAGTGATCTAAGTGCAGAAAATTGACATATAAGTCAACGTTAACAGCAGCACTACTACTACCACATATTATTAAAGTAAATAGTATTTGGGGTTTTGGGGTGATTTATATATTAAATTTAATAAAATGATATTTAAAATTGAACAGTGAGTAAGTTAGTTTTTATAGCACATTTTTAATGGTAAATATCAGGATTAATTACTAGAAATTGAGCATTTAAATCAACAATTTCAAAATATTTTACATTTTATATAGATAATTGTATAAATTATCGAATAATTTAAGAGACAATACAATATAGACCTTATTTTTTTACCCCAGTTTAATACCTAGATCAATTCTTATTTTGCAATAACAGGTGGGTAATAATTATGACAAAAAAACAAATGACACCAAATTCTCAAAGTACAACGACTAAATATCCAATAAAATCGATATTGAGGAAATAAAAATATAAGTCAAACGTGATGATGATGAAAATAGTAAAATGGAGGAAGATGAGGCTGATCTTCAGAATGATGAAAATGATAACAACAATAATAATGCTTATGATATGAGTAAGAAACTAGTGGTGCCTATCTTAACGAAGGATAAAGATGTTCATGATAATGACAAGAGCAACTCCTATGATTCAAAATTAATATACTATATTATAATATAAAAACAAAGCGATATTTATAATAAATTATTATAAATATTGATATGACTTGGATACAAATATCGTAGGCTTAAAGAAGTTTATTGCTTAATAATGAGCATAGCGAGAGACTAAATTTATAAAACTAAATTTATTATGGATTATAAAAAACCTTATATAATTATAGGACAATTTAATATTCCCATTCATAAAAGTAACAATATTTCCCAATATTAATTTATTAAATTCATCGATTTCACTAATCTAATTATCTTTCTAATACTTATATTTAGAATTTATTAGGGAAATTAAAATTTCTTGTGATATATTATTTCTTTGAATTAAACTTTATTCTTGATTATTAGGACACATAGATTTTAATTATTATTTGCTACTCTGACTATTCCTGAATTTATTTAATATTTCTACAATCTAGAAGCTTTTCATTCATAAAAAGTAATAAAGGATTGAAAATTTATTAGAGTGGATTAATAAATAATTTAGTGTAAATTCAGGGACGATTATGGAACACATTCGCATAAGTTTAAAGTTACTTAAAATACAACTAAAATTTTTATATTTTAGTGATCTATACTGGTAAGTTTATATAGTATAAGTGGATATTCTTTTTTAAAAAGTGACAAAAACAGATAACACTAAAGATAAAGGGAATGTGAAATTAATTAAACGAAAAAGTTATTTAGCAAAGTTTAATTGAGTCGCCCTATTTAAGTTTTTTTTTCATTTATATCACAATAAGAATGATAATAAATCTTTATTAAATTTCTATAATGATACATTTTTCATTTATTTTTTCTTTAATTGTCACTATGTGACACCATAAAACGCATTATTGTACGTATTCTCTGAGATTCTGGTGGGAACGAATAGCTGTCGATCTTACTAATCCCACATGTTGCTTTGATTCCTCGATATCCTCTATATTCTATACTGAGTGGTGGGCAAGGGCGACAACATTCTATAGTCTATCTCACTTCCTTAACTACTTTGCTGCAGGAGAATGTTGGCACCTATTGGGCTGATACTCGTGCACTCACTAAAGGAAATATAAATTAGGTAAAAGAATAGGTGTGGGGAGGAAATTAAAAAAAGATGAACGTGGAACATTATATGAAATCTTATTTACTTTAGTTTTGTATAGAGGGATTAAGGTCTGAAAGTGTCTAAGTGAGAGAAGTTCTTGGCACTTCTTTTCTGATAAGGAGTGACTAATGTTGTACTTTAAGCTAAATTAAAATAAAATCTGACGAATTTTATATTCTCACTTTACTAATCACAAAAATCTTTAACAATACATTAATGATATTTCACATTATATAATCAATTGAAAGCGATATTTCTCAATTCTTGTTGATATTTATCATTACACTTCTTCGCTTTAACCTACAATTTTTCCATCACCCCAGAGTCTACAATATGCAGTACATCTCCATCTCGAATTATTCCATATTAAGTGTGATCTATTTTAATTCCACGTTTGTATAATTGCAAATTGTCACTATCCATTGTGCACTCAGTGCTGATTAAGTGATCTATCAGATCTGGATTGGAAATCAAATCTTTTTAATTTAATTTTAACTAATGTTTTTAAGTCATTCCTTCTTTACTTATGACTAGTTTACTAATAAATTTTCATTTTATATTAATTTTAATAAATAAATGAAATCAATGTTTTTATATTTCTTATCATTTATCTTCTGTTATTTTAAATATATAATATTAAATTTTGATAGTTTGATAGTAATTTCTTAATCCTAATTTTATTAACTCTACTCTAATCCCTGATTCCCCTTGATTTTACATTAATCTTAAAAATTATTTTGCGAATTCATTGCTGAAGTTTATAGTTCCATTGATTAAAAGAATGATTTGCCTAAAATGTAATATATTTAATTGAGAATAAAAGTGCTTTTAATTTTATTTTTGAATTAAATTTCTTTCAAAATTGTTAATTAACGAATCAAAAAGAGGGTTTAATTAGTTTTCATATATTGGTTGTCACAAATTTATGGATAAATTTAGCAAAGGATATACGAGAAAAATATATTAAAGTGCCCGAATTATTATTGCTAAATTCATATGAAATTAAAAATTCAATCAAAATAGAATTGATTTATAGTTTTGTAATGTAAAATTTTATAAATTTATAGAGATTTTTACAATAATAATGTTTAAATAATGAAATAAGGCGATTAAGAATAGCAAAATCATTCGCTTTAAAAGGAAGAGCCGTAGTCAATAATAAATGTAAATTCAATACAATTTGAATATTCTTAACAATAATTTAGATCGATAGCCAGCACAGGCCGGATGTGTAGGTTGACTTGGTTGATCTTCCACAAGATGAAAATGTTATTGAAAGTATAAATATATTTAAACATCATATAAATTTATTATAATTTTATAGAAAATACTTTACTTTTAGAAATATGTAAATATTTTAATTTAGTTATTGAGGTAAGTTGAAAATTATATAATTTATGGTATTCGAAGTTTGCCATTTATTATTTTTCAAAAATCGAAGTACTACAATAGTTATTTTCTCTAATTATTAGAAAGATAATAATTTTTAAAAAATGGTAAAAAATATCCATTATTTAATAATCCCATTATTTGCTAAAAACTGACTAACAAATTAACTCTCTAATTATTATGTGATAAAATATAAATTATTATTGAATTTTAAGTGTTAGATTATGGGATAATCTCTCTTTTATAGTATTTCTTTCCAATTTTAATTAGTATTTTTAACTCCATTTTTTATGGCAAGACATAGATCTAGTATAAAATACAATACATAATTATAATAAATATATATTGGTGGGGAAGAAATTCCAATATTGTACGATTTTTGCCCAATACTTCTAAATTATAGTTGATCTGTTTATAAATCATTTTTATTTTATATAGCGTGATGACTTAAACAGAGATAATATTGATGCAATCAGATCTGATAAGATTTTATAATAACTTTCAGAAGGCTTTAATTGTTCACTTGTAAATAATTTATTTATTTTACTGATAACTATAAAAATGTCTCAAGTAAACCATAAAAATCGCATAGAGTAAGTAAAAATCTAGATACATTAAAAGTTTGTCACTTTCAAATATTGCTTTCTTCTATGATTAAATGTATAATATGTATTCAAATTAACAATTTTGCTAATAGGAGATGGAACAATTCTAACCAAGTGAATAGTAAAATCCTTTTCTGGGAGGTATAGGATCTGGGGGAGGTGGAGTACTCTCAGAAACTTAGCAGCAAGAAGCATAACCCTAATTCTCCACTAATCCTGATTAAAATCAGATGCTTCACCCCCTTAATGGCCAAGGAGGATCAAGTTCAGTCTAAAATTCCATTGGGTAACATACCAGTACAAACAATCATCATCAATATAACTAGAGTAGTAACAACATTCCAAGTAATTTCAATAATCAGCCATTAAATAATTAAAACATAGCTAATATCCCTAATAATAACCTTGCCTATAACGGATAAATAAACTCTCCTCAGGGAATATCATAGTAAAATTAGAAATAAACTGGTTTGGTTACTTAATATGGTAGGTAGCTGTCTAAAAACCATGACCTTGACTTGAATTTTAAGAAAAAGACAGGAACAGCTTAGTAAAATTAAATTTAGCCACCATTTAATGATTTGAAAGGGAGCGTTTTAAGTAGCAATATGGGGGGAGGCCCAACAAGGATCTCTTTCAAAAACTAGCGAATGAGTTAGGATGGAAGTTTAGATAGGTCTTAAAAGCTAGATGGGTAAAATCCAATAGCTTTATAGAGAAATCCTACTATGAGAATTCAAAAAAACCAGAACAACTTTGTAAAATTATATATTTATTTTCTAACATGGCACCAGCATCAAGCACTAATTATCCAAAATTTTCTCATTAAAAAACTATAAATCTGAACTTTTTCGATGATCTTCAATTAGGCTTTGAAAACCAATCCTAGTAGAATATGAACTTCGACTAAGTTAGTGTCATAAATCAAGGCAAGTAAGACACGATATTCCAAGATCCAAACTTCTCAGTGATTATTAAAAATCCCAAAGGTAGTGAATTCATGGACCACGGAGAATACGAAGATGAAAAAATGTACGAATCTAGAGAGATTGATACTCCTCAAGTCTTAGATAGTGGCAGAAACTCCTTGACTCATAAAAATATCTAAAATAGGTAAAATGCTTAAATCAATAGCACACCCTTTGATCAAAATGACAATATAAAGATATAATAGATTGCAGCATAGTCAAATGATCGTAGGAGATCTAGATAGTAGCAATAAAATCCGTTTTTAAACAATTTTAAAACCTAATATTCTTTACAAGTAATAATGATTTATTGAATTTTTATCAACCATTTTTGCTGTATAAATTTATTATTTGAATGTTATATAATTAAACACAGAAGCTTATAGATAAAAACTAAATAAATAAATGACTATTTTTGTTTAAAATTTTAAAATCAGCTTTAATTCTTGTTTATGTAGAATAGAACAATTTCAAAAGATAATATAAATTTTAAGCTAATTACCCTAGATATCACCATACTTTCATATTTTACTTAATAAAAGCTTCTGGTAGTCAAAGATCAGAAATATAAAAATTTTACTTATATATAATTGAGAATAAATATAATTTAAAATTTCATATAAAAGATTTTTTCAATTTAAAGTAAGAATTTTGCAACTTAAATTCCGTTTAAGTTATTTGTATGATTGCTAGGATCAAAATTTAATCAGAGCTAAACAAATTTGATGAAATTAAATTTTCAATTATTTAATAGAAATATTTATTACACTATATGTTGAATTAGTATATTTTTTAAACTATATCATATTCACCAATATGTTTTTAATTCATTAATAAATTGTCTAAAATAATCATACTGACAGTTGTCAAGAATTTAGTTAATAACTTTTTCTATTTTAACAATATGTTTATGAAATAGAATGTTTAAGATCTTATCTTAATAAAATTTTTATAATTTTTGATAAATATAATACATTTGGGTGTTGTAGTCAATTGCGAACTGTAGTAACAATTGCGAACTGTGAGTGTCAATTGCGAACTCCAGCGTCAATTGCAGACGTGAGTGTCAATGCGAACTCCAGCTCAATAGCGAACTACAGTAACAATTGCGAACTCCAGTGTCAATTGCGAACTCCAGTGTCAATAGCGAACTACAGTATCAATTGCGAACTCCAGTGTCAATTGCGAACTCCAGTGTCAATTGCGAACTTCAGTGTCAATTGCGAACTCCAGTGTCAATTGCGAACTCCAGTGTCAATTGCGAACTCCAGTGTAAATTGCGAACTGTGATAACAATTGCGAACTATAATAATAAATTTTAATTTTAAATGCGAGAGCTGGCAAAATAAATAAAAAAGAAGGGTCTTAGGGGTGCAACCCATAACGGGGTCACAAGGCAGAGCCCCTTGTTATCGCAATGCGATAAAAAGTAATTGCAGGGGTCTAGGGGGCAGCAGCCCACAGTGGGAGGGGGTTTGGGGGAGGGCAAAGCCCTCCCCCGAAAAACCCATTTGACCTCTTTTGTTAGTAAATTAATGTAATTAGTTTAAAATTTAATCGTTAAATATTCATATATTAATAATATTAAATGTCTGTTAGATATAATATTAACGGTCTTATGATTTTTAAAATTATGCTAAGTTTCTTCTCCATAGAGCTTCAAATATTTATTCTGGGTTTCCTGGTAATGTATTATATACATGTTTGATATGATATTTGAGGACTGCCCATAATCCTTCAATTAAATTGCTATGTTCCATTGTTCTTTATATTCCATTTTGTGATTAATGAATATGTCTTTCATGTCTCATTTCAAGTTCTTCCCAATTTATTGCAATATAGCTTGCCCAACCGTCTGTATGGACAATACTGTCTCTTTCTACATTTTCTCAAATTAATTCCTCTAATGTTTATGTTCTCCTATTCAAGACAATAAATATTTTACATCTTTAGCTTCCTTCTTCTATTAAACCAACTATCCATATTTATCTGTCATATATTGTATCTTCTGGATGACTATACTTTAAGGACCTATGTGTCCATAGCGACTCGTCCATTTGGACACTATCTTTTAATTAAAAGTTTTGTTGTTCTATTAACATTTTATCTTTGATAATATTCCTCAAATTTTGATAAATTTAGCTAATAGACTATCTTGTAGTTCTCAACTGTCAGTGATCAGAAAGGTGTTTAACTGCTTCAGATATATTGATTCCAGAAGGAAATAAATTGAATATAACTTCGTAAAGAATTTCTAATGACATGTTTGAAGGACAGTATAAAGTAAGTCCTTATCTTATAGACTTTCTTGATCTGCATTTATAGATATCACATTCATATATAACACTTTCTAAACTATTAGTTATGTTATAAAGTTTGATAGACATCTATGATTAGCAGCGTATACATTAAAGTTTTTTTTTCAATATACCTAAGTCTGAAAATCTTTTTAGTATTTATTAAGTAACTGAGTCTTATTATGTTTATTTGACTTATGAAAAAAATGATTCCATTTTAATTATTATAATTTAACGATTAAATTTTAAACTAATTACATCAATTTACTAACAAAAGAGGTCAAATGGGTTTTTCGGGGGAGAGCTTTGCCCTCCCCCGAACCCCCCTCCCACTGGGGGCTGCCG
This sequence comes from Oxytricha trifallax, assembly GCA_000711775.1. Classification (NCBI taxonomy): domain Eukaryota; phylum Ciliophora; class Spirotrichea; order Sporadotrichida; family Oxytrichidae; genus Oxytricha; species Oxytricha trifallax. The sequence goes on from ARYC01003476.1 coordinate 14,009, forward strand.
CCCCCTAGACCCCTGCAATTACTTTTTATCGCATTGCGATAACAAGGGGCTCTGCCCCTTGTGACCCCGTTAGGGGCTGCACCCCTAAGACCCTGCTTTTTTATTTATTTTGCCAGCTCTCGCATATAAAATTAAAATTTATTATTATAGTTCGCAATTGCTACCACAGTTCGCAATTGACACTGGAGTTCGCAATTGACTCTGGAGTTCGCAATTGACACTGGAGTTCGCTATTGACACTCACAGTTCGCAATTGACACTCACAGTTCGCAATTGATAACCCAGTTCGCAATTGACTACAACACCCATAAATTTTAGATGTAGTAAAACTTTTTTTAAAAAAGATTAAAGGTAGTTTATTAGATTCTGAAGACTGTAAAAATAAAATTATTAAACGAGTCAAATCAGCGAATTACTTCTTATATAGTGAGACAAGAAGCATATCAATTAAATTGTGGAGTTTGGAATAAGGATTTCCTTTTTATTATATTATTTTTCTTAAGGCTTTGCCAATGCTTAATAAAAATGTTGATAATGTGTTTAAGATCTATGGCTTTATTTTTATTCTTGAATTTTTTTCTTAATTTAAAAAATAAAAATTGAAATAAAAAAGAATAGAAGAATAAATTGATATCACAAAATACCTAATAGTTCTAAAATATTTACTTATTTATAGGGTATTTATAATGGGCAATACAACCCTGACATTGATGTAATAAACGAATAGTTGGCATCAGGATAAGCAGATGAGTTTCATAATTCTGAACTCGATATTGGCACTATTCATTAGAGGTCTCATTCGTCCAAAGCAATAATTCAAAATGTAGATGCTGAAGATTATAACACTCAAAATAAAGACTCAGAAGTAGATGATTTCATCTAGAAAAACATTCATAAAATTGTTATCAATGTTATAAAATAGTAAATAGAAATTAAACATTCCACTTGGGAAAACTCACACATTGCAATAAAGCGATACTTTAGTTAGAATATATATATATAATTACTTTACTAAAATTCACCAAGAATTTTAATTGTTTATAAAATAAGTCTCTATAAATTTCTCTAAAGAAGATAAAGTTATTAACTTTTTCTTAAAATTATTCTTTTCTAAATATAAGTAAAATTATATCATTATTTCATTTTGAGTGAATTATGTTAAAGCTTTATCTAAAATAAATTTATTTAGGCATTATATTTTAATATCATCTTCGTAAATTAAATTAAAGATTTATAGAGAGTATTTTATATTTTATTTCCAACCCTTTTAGCATTTTGCTCATATTTAATTTAGTATATAATTCGATAACAATTTCTTGAAACCTAAAATAAGGAATCTAAAAAATAAAAAAAGAACCATGTAAACTTAGAATCATTCAAAGATCCACGAAATATCAGGACCTGTAGATAGATCAGCCAGTCTGATTTTGTCCAGGAAAAACTTAGATAATTCCGTCTTTCGATTAAACAAGGATTTAGATATCTTATTTTGTTATTAAGAATGGTCTTTATCTCTTAAAATTAGTTAATTTAGCCTTTTTTAATATAATTTATTAGATATGTCTGACTTATTTAAGAAAATGAATAATGATTTCAACGAAAAACCTCAGCTTGATGATAAGCGTGCAAGAATGATGATTTTGAACAAGCTTTAAGATGCACGCAGAAATGATGGTGAAGTGAAAAACGATTTTCTCATGGTTGTAGAAAAATTACCTATTGAGAGAGTTGATGATATAGAGGGCAGATGCAAAAGTTTGAGATAACTAGTATGCATAACTAGAATCAATATCTAAAGTTTCGCAGCTGCAATTATTAAGTCTAGGATTTTTGAAGGTATATCATTGATGGTTATTAAACTTGAACTGCGTTCGTAAATATTATAATTTAATAATTTATGGTTTGTTGCTAATAGTGTCACACTAGCTATTGAAGATCCTACAGATAATAATACAAAAGACTACCAAAACACTATGGATACTATGTTCTTAGCTCTCTACACTATAGAAATGAGTCTTAAGATTATTGGTTTAGGATTTATATTCAACAGAGGAGCTTATTTAAGAGATACTTGGAACATACTGGATTTCGTTATTGTGGCTACAGCTTACATACCTTTACTAGTGTAAAGTGGTAGTGTAAACTTGAGTGGATTAAGAGCTTTCAGAGTTCTGAGACCTTTGAAGAGTATTTCTTCAATTGATGGCCTCAAGGTCATTGTCTCTGCTCTTCTCTCATCTATGCCACTGCTTAGAGATACAATTATTGTGCTGTTATTCTTCTTCTTTATCTTTGCTATAGCAGGTTTGCAACTTTTCGGAGGGTATCTTAAGAATCGTTGCGTCAATGTTTTAATTTCGTTTTATATTAACTTAATATTGAAACTGGTGCACCTAACGATGATGGAGGGTTTTGTGGTTTTAAAGATTGTCCTCCCGGATACTTTTGTGGAAAGTCGAACGAAAATCCAAATTACAATTAAACGAACTTTGATACTATATTCTACTCATTAATGGCTATCTTCACAAGTGTAACCCTTGAAGGGTGGACATACTTAATGAACTCAATGGGTCAATCTTTTACAAATTTGGCATTTATATTTTTCATTCCACTTGTGTTTATTGGGGCATTCTTTCTCATGAATTTGACTTTAGCCGTTATTCAATCAAAATTTACTGCAATTCATGAGGCAAGAGTAAAAGAAAAAGCTTCAGGCATTATTAAGAAAAAAGTAATAGAAGTTGACTTTGTAACTTACGACCATTTAGATGATGAATAATAAAAAAAGAGACAAGAAGCAGAATTGGAGATTAGAAATAATATCTTGAGAAAATGGAAAATGATTCTTTTCATTAAAGATCGCATTAAGAAGAGAATAAGAATGTTTAAAGAAAGAAAAGCTGGTAATGACACAGGCCATAAAAATAAAACAACTACTGGCAGTACTGGTTTAGAGAATGGGCACTCTCATGGATTTTTCGATTATGGTTAGATATTTGGAGGCACATAAACTTTAACTAAAGATCTAAATAACGATGACGTTGATTCTATGCAAAACAATTCAGCTCGATTTGAAATCGACACACAGCAATCTTAAAGATAACTTTTGAGTTCCCAATCTCGAAACAATTAGGAAATAACTTTACTCCCTTTAAGCTAAGAAGATAGACCCTTGAAGTAGAATCAAACAAATAAAATAAATATATTCAACTTGAAAAAGCTTGATTAAGAAGCCATAGAAGAGGAGGACGATGAGTACAAGACTGAGTTCAGTAATATAATAGCAAGTAACAAACATTTCAGTAACAAACATCTTTCAAGTAAAAATGTAAGAGCAGGTAGTAATGGAAGTAGATCTACACCCAAGAGTGGTAATGGGCCTGGGGAAAACGAAGTCAGGCGATCTTCTTCTCGAAGCTCATAATTTAAAAGGAAGTTATATGTGCTATTTTTTAGTTGTAAACTTCTAGAATTAAATCTAATTCTTGTAAAACATGTAAAATCATCAAAAACCGCACATGGATTAAATTCAGATATAAAAATCTGGCAAAAGTGTCAAACTTTTAGGCATGCAAAATATGAAGAAACGAAATGATCATAAATCGTATCCTTTAAAGAAAAAAGATACTTCAGAAATTAATTTACTATCTAAGAAACCTCATAACTCACAGAAATAAGTACAAAAAAAGTTCAGTATTGATGATCAATTTTTCTTAGACTTTATCAATCATGATTTAGAAGTACTGGAGCAGGTATTTAATTTATTAATAGATAATAATTATTTGTTAAATTTAATTCTGCATAAACGATAAAATTTTCCTTAAATATACTAATTATAGTTATCCTATTAATAATTAAGAGCATTTCGATTAATTTAAAATTTACTACTCAAGAGCTGATTTTCTAATATTAATCATGCCTTTTTCTCAAAATATTTTTATAAATATCATTTTATAATTTGATCAAATTCCCAAAATCAAATAATACTTGAACAATTATATACTTTCACAAACTAATTTTCAAAGTATTTTCAGAAGAACAACTACTTGAGATAGCAGAGAAAATAGATGACCCACAAAATTTCCAAAGTACCAGTCAAATGCTAATGATAAACGACGAAGACTTCATTGAAAGCCAAGCTCATAAATTCTCTGAGATTTCTATATTAACAGAGGATTACCTCAACAATAGATACAATCCTTAAATATAACCATAACCGAGAAATAACGATGATAGGTTTGAAGATAAGAATTCTACACCTTTTACTACAGCAACAAAAATAAAGGTATTTATATAGTAGTTGGGGTTTTAGATTTTAATTCAAGAATTTATTTAAAATAAATCTATTCTAATAAAGATTGATAAAATAAAAAAATGTTTGTTATATAGTTAAACTTTGCAACTGGTTAATTTGCTAAGAGTGGGAATAATTTCTATAGATAAAAATCGAAAGGAACTAACAATTTCTTAATGAGTTAGGATTTAAGTATTTCTCAAGAATTCGAATAAGATAGATTTTTATTAATGTGTAGCGATGATAAAATTTTGAACATTTTCTTCGATATTTCTAATTTTAGATAGCGAGGGAGATAATAAAAATCCAAAGAAAAAATCTAATGACAGTCCATAAACTTTAAACAGCTTATCTAATGAAGGGCTTAATTCTAATGAGATACCACTTGCAAGACAAGGTACAGACATCACAAGAGGTAATATTGTGTAAAACATTATAGATTAAAGTCCATTTTATCTCTCCAAAGTATATGAATTTCTTAAAACTCTACCATTGAATTAATAATCAGAATGATACACAGTTTAGAAGCAACTATCATTATGGAACTAGGCAACACGCAATTGATCAAACAAATAATAATGGCAAGCGTACAGATTCCACTGCGACAAATTTGATGAACAATCTCTCTCATAGTAATTTGACAACAGTCAATTAAAATGGGACTATCCACTCTGATGCCTATGGACCACTCTTAATCAGCAATGGAAATTTTAAATATAGAACTATATTTTATGATTAAAGCATGAATTTTATGATTGTTTTAACACGAAATCATGGGTTTAAGCATGGTCTCACCACAGGAAACGCTTTGAATGGTAAAAATAATAGAAATATGGGCAGTAACAAAGTAATACCTTATGAATCTAACTACACAGAACATCCCTTGACCAACAGATAAAGCACCTTAATTATATCAAAATATTATCTCTTATAATAGGAATTTCCTTTTAAAATTGCCACTCTATGATAATTTTAAGAAAATATTTTTAGACACCTTCGGAAGACAGAAACACGGCAGACAAACAATTACAAATTTCGATGAAATTCCAGTTGAGCAATCAGTTCTAAATTCTCGCTAATCTAATATCAGAAATATTGTAAAAAAATTAGAAAATTTTCTTGATAAGAGAGCAATTTGATTTCGAGAAGGCCACGGATGATATATTTGAGATGAGAGATTAAAAATTGAAGGAGAAAATTAAATATGAAAAAAAGCTTGCAGCAATCACTTATTCTAAAAATTGGAATTTAAATTGCTTCACATTAAAAATACTGTGAATTATATATCAAGATTACACATTAATATTAAATAAGGAAAGTGAAACCGTATTAACGAAAAGTCACGTATTCACCAAAAATCTTTAAAGCTAATGAAGAATAATTTTAATTTTTTTAAAGGTCTAATAAAAATATTTCCTTTTTTTTATTGTTATCTTTAAAGGATAAATTTTATATAAAGAGTAGTAAGAGTACTTGCATCACCTCGGATTAGACTAAAATGATTTACTTCCACTTATATAGGAGCAGTTTAATGAACCTTACATCACAAACACTTATGTTTAATAATAAACTTAAAATAAAATCAGTATTTTGTTAATAATTAATTTCTATGATTAACAATTATTTTTTCAGATGTTACTGGTACTCTTTCAATTGCAATTCATGATAAAAAAGATCAAAGAACAAACAAAACTAGAAAAAATTAAAATATAGCATTCAAACTTGACAGTATTCACTCATATATCAAGAGGAATAGAAATTACAAATATAAGTTTTTAATAATATTATGCACTATGCATCACATAAATTGAAGACTGAAACTATGTTTAAATTAATTTTGTTGAACTTAATAAAATTATATCTGAATAGGAGATTCAAACTTATTTTGGAATTTATTCATGATGGTCCTCTTTTTATGATCTAAAATATAGCAATAATTTTATTTTTTTTTAATTCTTTAATCTTATATGATTAAAATAAGGGCTATGAGGTAGTATCCTCCCCCCCTAATGTATACTTTTCTTTTTGTAGTCTGATAGAGTTTTTGACGCTGAGTAATAGTAGCAGATGAACATGGAATGTGCGAGCAATAGTTTTGGAGCTATGGCCTCATCAAAGTCACTTTTTATTTATAAAAATCATGATAAATTTTACAAAAAATTTCAAATTTTTCTCAAAATTTAATATCTCTTAAATTAATGATTTTAGCAGTTTTTAACTATATTAACAAATTTTATCTTATTTATCATAATTTTTTAAAGTGAGTTTTAATAGTCTTTATGAAAATCTTAAATGAAAGTTAAAATGATTTTTAAATCGCTTTAAAAACTATGATAAATAAGATAAAATTTGTTAATATAGTTAAAACTGCTAAAATTATTAATTTAAGAGAAATTAAATTTTGAGAAAAATTTGAAATTCTTTGTAAAATTTATTATGATTTTTATATATAAAAAGTGACTTTGATGAAGCCATAGCTCCAAAATATTGCTCGCACATTCCATGTTCATCTGCTACTATTACTCAGCGTCAAAAACTCTATCAGACTACAAAAAGAAAAGTATACATTAGGGGGGGAGAATACTACCTCATAGCCAAAATAAGTAAGTATATATAACAAAGAGTAATTTCTATTTCTGTTCCCGGGATGAAATTAATTATTAATATGATTGATGATATAATTAATGAGTCAGTAAATCAAAGCTTCAGTCTTTTTAATCTTAATTATATTTAAATATGATTACTTCTATTTAAATGTTATTGATAAAAATACAAAACTTTGTTTATATTTTTTATAAATGCAGGCTAAGGTGGAACAAACAATCTATTTTTATGAATTCATCTTTATGTATTTTTCAAAAAAATTTAAATTGTCTTTTAATATTTATTAGCAAACAACAGTATTAACACTATTTCTCCATATAAGAGATCTAAAACTGGAGCCTCAAACTTAGGTGGGAATGTGCCATCCGCCAGAGCCAAATCAGTGATTTAAATTTAAATTATTTTATCAATATTATGGTAGTCTCTATGAAATATTCTTTTAAGAATAACCTTTATGGATTATTATTTAAAGTAATGTGATGAAAATTATGAATCCTGATGAGCAATTGATACATAACATCAAAACTGAGGTTTTTATGAAAACTACAAGTAATCCCATTATGAGTAAATCCACGAGAAGATTCAGAGCTGGTATAATATATTTTATATAAGTTATATATTAATAAATAGAAGAAAAATAAAGTCATTTTATTGGAGTAGTAATTATTATAACATGTCTATTGCTTAAGAATTGAAAAAGAGAAACAATACTAATATTAGAGATATATATATAAAATACTTAAAAGTTATTGATTAGAATATTATTTTTTGTTGATAATTTTATAAAAAAAAGCTTATTATTTGAAATCTTAACTTTTAATAAATTTCTCTATGCTTTTCATTTAAAAAAGAAGGAACATTCATAATAATTATATAATTCATTCTTTTCTTAAATATAAAACTCTTTTTATATCAATAATGAAACCAATATAATAGACAGTCAAGCCAAGAGATAGATGTTACTAAAGAAAGCTGCTGCGAAGGATCCACTACTCCAGCGTAAACTTATTCTCTCAGGAATCAACAGAGACGCCTACAGATCTATTCTTTTTAGAGGAGTCATAACCAAGAGGAAAAATAGGCTCACTGACGAGGAACAGGTCTTATGCCCATCTATTGCAGGCATGCTGGAAATTTATTAAGATGAAGAAGAAGAGCGAGTAAATTTATCATGTTAGTACTTAAAATCTTACAGCTATAAAGGCATTTCTTATAATAAAGAATGAAAGGGATATTTTGATGGATTTGAATGAGTTCCTAAAAATATTTCCCCATTAATTTTTGATACATTTATTATTAAAGAAGAAGAGGAGGAAGAAGAAGATGAAGACGAGGAGAGCTCAAGCGAGGACGAAGCAGACATTCAAAACCCCAATGCCCTTTCAGTAGTTTGATTGAGTTTTTGATTGATAAAAGTAGACTATTAGTGCATGCTTTATTAGGGTTTTAATAGGGTTTATGTAGAGATTTAATGTTTAAATATTAGTAATTTAAGTGAGTATATGCGAGGTTTGGGCGTCAGTTTATGACAGTGACTATATAGATTTATTGTTTAAGTTGCGTTATGGATGTGATGAATATAGTGAATAACTCAAGCCTGTTCTAAATTATACGTCTATAGCAAGGCTGCTCCATAAATCTCCTGCAACTGTGAGGTCTCACTGTCTATTAGCATTGAATTTAAAGAGATAGCATCTTAATTCTAAGCCTAAGAGACCCTTAAAATTTTAGCAGCATCATATTGACTACCTTATTAATGATAAGACTCTTAAATACTGGGCTCATTTCTCTCTAGCCTAGAGGGCTCTGATGTTTCATCGCCAATTTCCTGAGCTTCACATATCTGCTTAATCGATAGCTAACATATATAAAAAGAATGGAATATCTTACAAGACAGTCAATCGCATTAAGAGAGTGATTGACTTTAATGTTCCATTTTATAAGACTAATTTAAATTATATATTTGATTAAATGCAGAGGTCTTAAGAGCATAATTTAAAGTTCATACACGTTGATGAAGCTGTATTTACATTTAATACCTTTATATCAAGGTCTTTGTACAAGAGGTATAGTAATATAGAAGTTTATGACTAAAAAGTTAAGGTGTAAACTCATGCAAACCTTGGTGGAATCAGTGAAGATAGTGTCCTAGAGACTTATGTTATCCACCCTCGCTCTATAAAGACTGAATAATATATTAAGTTCTTACAATAACTCAGAGACAAATACGCTGACTAAGAGATTATTCTGTTCGTTGATAACTTATCAGTTCATAAAACTAAAGACTCAAGAAAGGAATATGAAAGGCTAAACATAACACCTGTATTTAATGTTCCTTACAGTCCTTAGTTCAATGGAATTGAATTATATTGGGGGTTATTGAAATGTCATTATAAGAAATTGTTGCTCTACCATCTGATGCATGATTATAGATAAATACAGTCGATTTATTAAGAGTGCTGCTAAAAGAGTCAGTGATGAGAAAGCAAAAGTTTGCGCAAGAGAAGGGAGATTTCGTGTTTATAAATAAGTATTAGATTTAAACGAATGAATAAGTTCACATATTAAATTTTCCCATAAAGGGATTTGGCTTCTCTTTCTTTTCTTCCTCTTAAGGCTTGCTTTGCCCTATGTTTCTTCTCTTAGTGCCAGCCCCTGCATCTATGTTCATCTCGTCTGGCTTTTAGAAATCTTTGAAGAGGCTCTTACTCAATTTATGCTTTACTTGAGACTTTCTCTCTCTGTTTAATTTGCTTCGATCTTTCATCAAGTATATAGCAGTATCAGGTTTTTCTATAAAGTTAGAAGACTAAGCTTACTTGAGATGAATGGATTCTTTTGAAGTTCCTACAGCCAGGTATCACTAATTTTAATACCTTGCTTATCTTTTTCTTCAGGAGAGATGCTGTATCTTTTCTTATGAGATTCTTAAATAACTTCATTTAAGTACTCAGATTTTAGAGTTCCAAGTACACCAAGGAAGAAGCTTCTCTCTGGCAACTTATTAGAGAGCTGTAGCTTTGATGGAAGGTAGAGAGCTACGTCCAGATCACTCATAGCATCGTCATATAGGTTTGTCACTGATATTTCAGGGTAGTAAGGTATCTCTATCATCCTAATTTCATTAGACTTAAATGCTTTTTTGTCTTCACTAAGTAAGGCTTTTAAGAATGAGATTTTAGTTCCTCCAAAGTCGGCAAGAACAATCCACCTATTATTGATTTATTAATCTTACTTAAGCACTTACCTTGCTATACCAAATATCTATAAAGGTCCTCTTTACTTCGAAATTTTCCTATAAAATCTTGAGATTAAATTCTCTTCATTGCATCATTCATAGACTCCATCTTGCTTCCTCTTTCTAGAAATTGTTAATAAAATTTAAAATTATGGATATCCATTCTAAGTTTATTAAAATCTTACTACTAAATAGGGAGGACCTACTGGAGGTCAACCTTGAAAAGTTATTCGGAGAAGCATTGAAAAACTTGCTCCAAGTTTCACAGATTGATTTCCATTTTTATTAATCTATCTCCATTAAATCGCTCCTAATAATGTTTATTTATTTTAGGAGGTCCTCCAAATTAAGTTCAAACTTTATTAGGAGTTAAATTTTAAGGTTAAAATTTAATTAGGAGCATATTAAATAAAAAATTGTTTAATAACTTTACCTCCAAATTAAGTTCAAACTTGATTTGGAGGTCCTCCTAGAGAAACAAAACTTCAATAGGAGTATTTTAATTTACTAAAATGTGTAAAATTCTCATAAAATATGACAACTTACAGTATTTTATAGTTATTTAATTTTCTTCCCTCTCAGCAAAGAATCTACGAGAGTGTCATATACTCTGTTACTATAGATTACTTAGATAGATTTAATCATTACTATATTAAAATATATCAGTAAACCAAAATGAGCGCTAACCTTTTGAGAAGAGCGGCATTACTTTGATCAAGTCAATAAAAGTTATCATTCCAGCAACCAATAAAAGTAGAGACCAGAGACGCTTGTACTCTGTGGGAGCCTACTTATGACAACTTTGACCAGTCTAACTTTAAGATTTAAATAAAAATTAAGCAGGAGGTCATCATAGAAGTTGTGCATTTTGAGGAGGAGGTTAAACAACCCACCATAGAGCATTAACCATTACAAGCCAAAGTAGACTATTAATGCAAAGAATGCAATAAAGTTTTCCCTTACAAGTCAACTTACAAGAGACATTTGAAAGATATACACAACGATATGCTTAGGTTATATCTAAATTATTAAAAGAAGGATGGCAATTATATCTGTGAGTTCTGTGAGAAGCCATATTCTCATCAAGAGACCTGAAATTGCACATAAAGAATATGAATAATCAAGGTTTTGTTTTTATTCATGAACCTACAGGAAAAAGATTCCTGTAAAAAAAGAAGATTAAGAAATCCTGCCGAGTCTTTTATAGTTGAGGTATAAAAGTAAGTCAAAATGAAGAAAAGCTGTCAAGAACTTTCCAGTCTCTGAGATAAATAAAATCATGGTAAAAATTGAGGCGATGAATATTTCTATCTTAAAAATTATTGACAAAGATTCTTGCCTTGAAAGCTACCTCACTCTTGAAGATAAAATAGAGAAGAGAGCCATTACAGATGACTAATATGGTTACAAGATATATCCATTCAATTACTTCCTTGCTGATGACAAGTTCCAAATGGAATTTGCAAATGAGTATTATGCTCTTTAAAAGGCAAAGTTAAATGAGTGTAGGCATATCATCTAGCTTGATGCTATTTTACTTGGTAAAGATCATGTAGCCTTCAGGCTTCCTTTACTTGAAATGACTTACAGAGAATTCTTATCTGACAATAGATGTCAGAGATAAATTAGCTAGATAGTATAGCAGATAGTTGATGGGATTGAAGAGCTTCACAAGCTAGGTTATGTTCATAGAGACTTAAAGCCAGAGAACATCATGATGAACTTTCAGCCTCTTAGAGTTTATATTATTGACTTCAACAGAGCTCAAAGAGTGCAAGCCTCTGCATAAGGAAATTTATATGGCACTCCTGGATATTTCCCAGAGAGAGAGAGGATTGGAGAGATGGAGACACTTAATGGAATATCTGGGCTCTAGCAGTAATTATAATAGAGAGCGACATTCCAAGAAACGATTACTTTAGCTGCAGGGGGTGAGAGAGATTCTAAGAACATAATCAAACAATATCTCTATAAAAATAAAATAAATGGATGTCTCAGAGAACTTGCATACTCAACTATAATCAAGCCAAGCTAAGAGAATTAACAAACAATAGAAACAATCAAACATCAATTTAGAAAGATAAAATTCGGAGAACTGCCACATGACTCAAAGCTTATGGTTATGTGAAATATTTTAAAAACTCGCTTGTTATACTCACTTAAAATACAAATATTTAAACATTTAACCCCTACATAAACCCTATAAAAACCATAATAAAGTATGCACTAATAGTCTACTTTTATCAATCAAAAACTCAATCAAACTACTGAAAGAGTTTTGGGGTTTTGATTGTAAAAGACGATTTCCTCGACTGGCCCATCGAAACCCGAGTTGAAATTCTAAAAGCTAAAAAGAAAGCACTAGGAGGCAAGAAAAACATAGTATAATGGAGTGGGCAAGATGTTCTCACAGATTTCGATCCTCAACATGCTTTTAGTGCTATCAATCAAATTTCCAAAACTAGGATATGGCCTAAGTTGCCATATGGGCTCTGGAAGAAGTTCAAAGTTCCAATCAAGCAATTCGTTAAAGGGCCAGTTTTTGACAATTTTATGACTGCTGCTGTGTTTGTAAACACAATTGCATTGGCTCTTGATAAATATGGTATAGACCCAACAGATTTAAATAGCATCTCGTTTATTGCTCAAGCATAATTAAATTGTAGAAATTAATTAAAATTAACTTAAAATATTCATGAAACTACAATTTTTTGACAGTTTTTTGTGTCTAAACCATTACAAAAAAGTACATTAAAATAATATGCATAATTAAAAAATTAGTTAAATTTAATTTCTACTCTCCTCTTTTATCGCATTTTAGCATTAAGAAATACTTTGTTTATAAGAATATGTTTATTCTTTAAAGGCATCATTAAATTTGAATTATTTTGCTTCACGTATTAATTCTAATGAAATTTTAATGCATAGTCCAGTTGATTTTAAATAACTTTTAAAACAAAAATTTGCCTAAACTCAGACAAAAATATATACATTTTTTTTATAGTTTAAAAATTATAATATTTTCTTATAATTTGATTTTCCATATTCTTTTATAAGTGAGTCATAATTTATTCAATTATTTCTTTAGGCGTATATTAATTGATTAGGCAAATCTTTCAACAATGAATACACTTTTCACTTGGATCTTTATCTGTGAGATGTCTTTCAAGATTTAAATCCCTTAATATTATTTTATAGAGATAACAGAAATATTATTAATTACAATTATTAAATTGCAAGTTTTTCTTAGTAAATATATAGCTTTTTCTTCATTTTTCGTAAAATTAAATGAATTTAAGATTATAAGTGTCACTAGAATAATGTGATTGGCAATGATTAAGAAATCAAACTTTTGGACTATAATAAGTAAGATTCCCTTTTTTATACATATTACTCATAAAATAATTTAAATAAAAACCCAAAATATATTTTAAATTAAGAGGTTATGATTATTGGGCTAGGTCCAATTAAGTATTTTAAAGATAAAATGAACTACCTTGATTGTATGGTTGTACTCCTATCTATTCAAAAATTGAAAAAATTAAAAATATAAATTGTTTTAAGTCAAATTTTTCAATATCCCTGTTAAAAGGTTATCTTCGATTTTAATCTAAATTTTGATGATTGTTGAAATGACAATATTGAGTAACTCAGGCACAAACCTCTCTGCATTTAGATCAATTAGAATATTCCGTACTTTCAGAGTGCTGAGGGTAGCTAGACTACTTAGATCAATGCAGTCTATGTAGGTTATTATTGGTGTGCTTGTTAGATCCATGGATTCATTTATTTATCTGGCATTGCTTCTTATGCTGTTCATTTTCATTTATGCCTTATTGGGAATGCAAGTATTTGGAGGAAATTATAACTTCGCTAGTAATTTCTCTGATCCACCAGGTGTCCCAAGAACCAACTAAACCTGTGTAGTTTGTGACACAAATATTTTAAATGAGTTTAATTCAACTTTACAACAATTTCAATTCAGCATTCCTAACTACATTTCAAATTCTAACTCTTGAAAGTTGGCCTAACCTCATGTTTGACGCTCTTCGTTCAGGAGTATCGTAACCCATTACAATTTTATATTTCATTTCTTGGGTCTTCCTTGGTAATTTTATGCTTTTGAACTTATTCTTGGCTATCTTACTTGACTCGTTCACAGCCGATGCACCGCATAAAGTCAGTGAAGAACTTGATGATATATATATATATATATATACAAAATTAAATATTTACAAGAGCATTAAATCATAAAATTAAAGTGAAGAATTTTGGATTTTATTGTAATTTGATTTAATAAATTTTTTATTGTTTGATGATAAAACCAAATGGAAGAATCATTTATAAGATCTTGAAACCAAAGAAGGATAAGAGCTGATAGAATATTTACTAGATTCTAATAAAAATAAGATTTTATTATTAATAGTTGGAAAATTATAAATATAATTAAGATCATTATCTTTTAAAGGTTTAGTATCTTTTCGAATTACTTTCGTACATTTTTTCTGAGAAAAAATTGTTTAACTTTTATTCTCACATAGAGCAGGGAAAATTAAAATTATTTAAGCAAAAAGAATTTTGGGGGTAAACTAGATTTTTTTTTATGTGACAAGACATTGTTTATTCTTTTTTTTATTAAATCTCCTCTAATTAAATAATCGATTTTTATCAATCTCTATTTCCAAAAAATTATCATGATTACTAAGAAACTAGAGATGCAGGAGGTGGTGATAATAAAGGTGGCAAAGGAGCACTTGGAGGAGTGTTCTCACCACTTCCTCTACCCCTTAAATCTCTATGTCACCTCTAACCATAAGTATAGCCCTTTTTATATGAAAAATCATATTTATAATCTCTAAATAAAATTCATTCTTGACATATCATTTATAAAAACAATATTTTAAATATAAATATAAATTAATAAAATTATTGTTATGAGAGTGAGATATTACAAAAAAAAGTTTATTCTCACAAAAGAAAATAAATTTCTATGTAAAATGGAGATGTTTTAGGGTATAGAGGGGTTTGGGGTGCGGGAAAGAAGTATGAGCTGTGGAGGAAAGAAAAAAAAGAAAAAGAAGAAGAAGGATGAAAATATGTTAGACGAGAGTTTCGAGTATACTAAGGAGGCTCTTACTAAAAAGATAGTTACAAAGAAGAAGAAGGTTGATTTTGATGGAAATGAATGTGAACTCAGTTTCTATTAATCATAGGAAATAAAAACTATCAACAAACTTTGCACATTTATATAAAATGTAGACTTATTCTGTTAAAATCTTAACTATATTTCTAAAACAATACTTTTTGAAGAAAAATAATAAGTTGAGAATTTTCCTATATAGATTGGTTAGTCACACAGGATTTGAAACTCAAAACCCCAAAACCCTTTTATTTGTTTATATCTGATTTAATATAAAATTGATAAATGAAAGATATTTAGGTTTTTATTGTATCGAAACTGCATTTTCGTGTAGGTTTTAAAAATTAAAACAGGTTTAATTTATAATAAACGTTATAAATGTTAATTATTTTTGCTTTTTATTAACATTTATTTTTGATAAATTAATTTTTTAAGATTCATAATATTTCAATCAACTTTATTGACAAATTAGCAATAATATCTTTTTAAAGAAATTAATTTCTAATATTAAATTTATTTTTATTTAACGATACTTAATAACTTTGTTAGATTATTATAATGAGTTCTTTAAGGCAACTCATAGGAAATATCATATAGTATAAATACATAAAAATATGAAGTATATAAAATTCTAGTTTTATGAGTGAGTTATATATTAATAATTTTAATAATTCTATTTTAACATTTTTTTCAAAGTAAAATGTGAAAAATTATACGCCATTCTCAAATTAATGAATTACAAATAATAGGTAAAGTGCCTATTAATTATAGGTGAATTATAGGATAACAATTTTAATTTCTTTTATTGAAAAAGATTAGTGATTTTAAAATAAGTTCTATAGATATATTTTCATTTGGGGTCTTTGATATTTATTAAAATATTTTATAATCTAATTAGGAGTATTTAATTAAGCTAGGAAGTAATAAATGATTTAAAAAAGCCAATTAGTTACGCAAATATTAAAAAATTAAAATTTTTTTATGTTCTTAAGAAAGTTTAAGTTTAAGTATAGGAAGCTTTTAAAATATCATGATAAAATAGTGACATAATAAATAATGGAGCTCATTAAAATTAAAAATAGTTGTGTTTATAAAGCTATAGAATAAACTACCAATTTATTTAAAATACATAAATATACTAAAATTGTTTAGAGATTTTGACTGTTATTTTGATATTGATTATATTATCTTCTGTGAAGCTTGTAGTTGATACGTATATCTATGATTTATAATTATAAATCATAAAATTTTATCATTAGTCTTATCTTAAAATCATATTATATAAAGAATATACATTTTTATTCTAAAATTTAAATGAAAAACATAATATATTTAAAGGTTCAGTAAAATATTAATATACAAGTATACATTGAATTTTTTTTAGAATTAAATTTCTATAAAATTGACACAAAATTTTATGAGAAATTTGTTTGTTCATATTTTTTACATAGTTTTATTCTATAAATATAAAAACTATAATCTTAACTTTTAAAATTTAAAACAATTAGATTTAGCGACAGACGATCCTCTATAAAAAGCATCTTCGAATATTGATTATTTCTTCACAGCAGTCTTCGCCCTAGAAAGTCTTATGAAATCACTTGCATTTGGTTTCATCTAAGATAAAGGAAGCTTTATATTGTATTAATATTTTTTTCCTTATTTTAAAAATATTTTACTAATTAATGAGCTACTTAAGAGAATCATGGTCTCAACTAGATTTCTTCATTGTTATAACCTCCTTGATTGATGCATCTTTTGAGAGTGTAAACCTACCAATTATTAAGATTTTAAGACTTTTGAGAACACTTAGACCTTTAAGATTTATCTCACATAATTCTGGCATGAAAACTATCGTTGTGGCACTTATAGGATCGGTTTCTGGTATCATAAATATAGCATAAATAATGATAAATCTATAAAGTGAACTTTACTTCTGGATTGAATTATAAGTTTAAATGTATCATTAATGTGTTGATTGTGGTTTTCGTAGTGTGGATGATGTTCGGTATTTTGGCAGTAAACTTTTTCGGAGGTAAAATGCAATATTGTACAGAATCTCCATACATATATCATGTAAAGAGTGTCTGTTTAAGAAACAGTGGATAATGGAAAACTTAAGATTATAACTTTGATAATGTGCCATAGGCGATGATTACATTATTTGCACTTGCTACTCTCGAAAATTGAGAATAAAAATCTATGAGTTATTGCATTTATATTCAATCCTAAAAATAAATATACTTTAAAAAGTATTTTTTAAGATTGGCCTGATATCATGTATAATTAAGACCCCCAAAACTCTTTAATTATTATGCATAAATTTTGATTAATAAATAGTGGTCAATTAATACATTGATATCTGAATTTTATTCAGGCTTAAAATTTTATAATTTAAACATTTTATTGTTTAGTTTAGGTACTCCAAATTAAAAATCTTGTTTGTACTTAAATTTGGGTATGCTACTCAAAGTTTCTAATTTTTCATAACTGTGCGATTATTAAAAATATATTCACAATTTTTTTGCAATTATAAGTATTACTCTCTATTCGTATTACTTTTTTATCATTTAGCTATAATTTGAACATATTTTAATTTTAATATAAATAATAATAAATGAATATTACGGTACTTATTTATTTCAAATTCACTTTAAAAAAATAGAAAATCTCCAAATTTTTGAATATAAATTTAAGAAAAATTAATAATTTAAATTTCCCCTTAAATATAATAATGAAGAAACACATAGAAAAATAAATTGAAGTTAAATTTAATATAAATCAAATCGTGGCAGTGAAAGTTGACCAATTTAAACGATATTTGGATCATTCGAATTTGAATTCAAAATTAGCTCGACTTTACTATTAGCGGTAATATTTTATCGCATCCTAGACAGAGATAACTTGACTTTAATGAAACGTTTTAAATTAATTAAATTATACCCCCACCATAATATTAAGTTATCTCGCTCCAGGGATGTGATAAAATAGAACAGGCAAAAATAAAGACGAGCTAATTTTTAATTCTCTGTCGAATGAGCCCAAAATCGTTTGAATGGGTCAACTTAACTTCTTCGATTTGAATTTAATTTAATTATTATTAATTTTCCAAAATCAAATGTGTTTCTTCATAAAAGCCTTAGGGAATTATCCTAGTATTCCTTATTCAAGAAAAATGATATATTAAATTGAGACATTTTACTTATATAATTGGGGATGGGAAAAGATTGCCAAATAATAGAAGATCTTACAGTATTTGCTTAATCTAGCAGCAATAAGACCTAGTTTAAATTCTAATAATAAAAAAGTAATTCACAAATAATTAAATCTGTTAATAAATTAAACATGAGAAGGGGTTTTGAATACAATAAACACATAAGGAATTGAGACTGGTCCTGCAATTAATGCTTCTCCTGCTAATGGTTACTTCTTTGTGGTATATATTTAAAACTCTAAAACCTCTTAAAAAGATTAATTTATCAATTCGACTTTAATATATAATTAGGGACTATTTGGGGCTAAAAGACATAACACAATTTGTATTTAAAATTAAATTGAATATTAAAAATTTTATTGAACTAAAATATGAAATAATGTTCTATATAACTATCTATTTTCTCCTGTTTAAGAGCTTTTGCAGATGCTGTACAGTTGAGTAATGTTTAGACTTTGCCTTATTAATATATGTTCTATATAAGCAGTATTTATAAACATTTCCCACTATAAATTATTAGACCCTAAATTATTTTTTTACTTTTAAATTGACAAATTTTCTCAATTTAGCCCAATAAATCCACATCTATATCCTCAATAAATTATGGTAATATCTTATAGTGTAATTTTGGTGTTTGATTCTGATTGGTAGCTTCCTATTTCTAAATCTTTTCGTTGGTGTAATCTTCAAAGAATTCAAGGAAGCTTAAGAAGAGGAAAAAGCTAGTCTCATGCTCAAAGAAAATTAAGTAAAGTGGGTCGATATGATGAAGATGATTGTGTTTTACTTTCAAATTTATTATTATTTAAATGTTTTATAGAGGAATAGTTTAAAAATCATTAAATTTAAACTCTCATTACGAGAATTCTCTGTAATTTTCTATAAAAAGTTGGGAGGGAAGATTTCATGGCTAGTTATATAGTAAAAATAGAATTTTGAAAATTTCCTAATCAATAATAAATTTTTCATTGATTATTATGCTTACAAACATATTGGAATAACTTCTAGAGCTTTATCTTCTATGAGATTACACCAATTTAAACCTATAGTTTTATATATTCTAAAAAATTGACATACTCTATGACATTCCCTATGTCAATTAATGTGAAATAAAATTATTAATTATTGAGAAATTTAAATATTAAAAAAGTACTTACGACTATACTTTTTCGTCCCAAATTTAAATTGTGAACTCTAACCCTGATTTAGAAACGACAAACAAGCCAAAGTAAAAATGGAGGGCGAAAATTCATTAAATAATGACAGGTGATGGTGGAGCAAAAATAAATTACGTTGATATATTTGTGATGATTTGCATCGTCCTAAATATGTTCTAAATGGCAATCAATTATGAAGGATCATCCAAAACTTACAATTTGACTTTAGACTATAATTTTAATCGCATGTTTTTAGAAGAAAATTTTAATAATTTTTTAGATTTACCAAAGTTTATAGTTTTTTTGTATCTTAGAATTGCTCAGACTCAATAAATTTTCATATGATCCATTTTAAATGCAAAATAAATACAAATTTTGAA
The DNA here is from genome assembly GCA_000711775.1 of Oxytricha trifallax. Classification (NCBI taxonomy): domain Eukaryota; phylum Ciliophora; class Spirotrichea; order Sporadotrichida; family Oxytrichidae; genus Oxytricha; species Oxytricha trifallax. Next base: position 34,036 of record ARYC01003476.1, read on the forward strand.
ATTATACATAAACTTCTTTTTCACTGGTATTTTTGGGCTGGAATGTATAATGAAACTGATAGCTTTCGGTTTTACATACTTCAAAACTTCTTGGAATGTATTCGACTTTTGTGTGGTAGCAGCCAGTTTCTTCGATATAGTTATGAACTAGCTGAGCACAGCTTCCTTTAATATATAAATTCCTTATATATTTTTTTATTATATCTTTGGATTGAATATTTTACTCTATTAACTTAATGAATAAATGTAAAACCTTGAAGTTCTTGAGGGTGGGTCCACAGCTTGCTAGAGTAATGAGAGTTATGAGAGTATCACGTCTATTTAGACTTAAACAAAATAAATATCATAAATTTTAAATACAACTTTTTTACTATAAATTGTAATTTATCAAAGAGTTATATAGTTATTTTTCTCTTATAAATGATTTAGTGAGACTTATTAACAAATACAAAGGACTATAGGCACTTATATAGACTATTACTGAATTTATTTATTTTTGAATTAGTTTACCAAAATTATAATCTGTATAATTAATTAATTATAGATTCATTTAATCTTGAAAATATTAATTTTTAAATAAATTGATCAATACCATAAAGGTAATAAAACTTATAGAATTATATTGTTATTTGATTACATTTTATTTTTTTAACTTACTTATGTATTCGTATAAAATAATTGAATATGTAAATATCCTTAAATAACCCATTTTCATATAAAAAACTTACTTTTTGTAATTTAAATTAAAAAAATAGTAATAAATTCTCCATTTATTTTTAAATATCTAGCAATATTACATTTTCTCTGCCATCTCTAGCTAATGTATTTTCTTTGCTGATGCTGGTGTATTTCATATCCGCTGTACTTGGAAACTTTTTGTTTAGAAATATCATAATGGGGAAAATATAATAAAATATATTTTCAAATAAAGAAATATTCTATATTTATTTTAGTATTTTCGTATTTTTAGTTTTTATAGACTTATAAATTATATATGAAATGTTCCATTATTTACAAAATGAATTCAATTTAATAAATAACAAAATATTTAATACTTCAGCTAAATAAACAATAATCATCAAGTGATAATTTAGATATATTATAAAGAATATTTAAAAATACTGACAATTTTTGTGTAAATTATTTATATAGGTGGGTAATTTCAGCAATCTCTATTGTTTTGAAAATAATTGAATCTTACTTTTAATAACTTCTATTATATAAAATTAGAAATTTGTCATTTTTCATATATTTTTATATCAATTTGTACTTATTTATGAATAATCAATATAAAAAATTCCATAAATTAAGTTAACTCTAATTAAATTACTTTAGCTAATATAAAACTTAAATCATTCTACAGCATTAAAAAACATTTGGAAAAAAATGTTTATTAAATTCATTAAAATTGAAGATTATATCATTCAATCTAAATAATAAAAATACTAAGTTTTTTTAAAAGTTATAATCGATGAGAACACGAATTTCACTAATTTCTCCAATTCTTTCATGACAATGATTAGAATGTCAACTGGAGAAGACTGGATTTACATAATGTACGATACAATGCGAACTGAATCAGATAATTGTATTCCTGACGTGACTTGCGGAGTGAACTACGCGCCCATATTCTTCATTCCCTATATAATGATGACTCAATTTATCATGCTCAACCTCTTTATTATGGTTATTATTCAGCAGTTTGAGCTGTATTACCTCACAGATGATAATGTGCTCGAGAAGTTCAAAGACTAACTTATTATCTTCAAGAAAAATTGGACGAGATTTACTAGCGATCACGATTGTCTCAAGTTAAAAGATACTCAAAGAATTTATATAAAATTTTCGATTGTTTAAAGTATAATTTATAGCTTCTTTTTCCAGTTTGTTTTATAAACGATACAAAACTAGTATCCTTTTTCAGAGCAATGGAGCAACCCCTAGGTTTAAAAGATGTGCAAGAAAAGCAAATTATTAAAGAAGTGGTGTTAATGGAACTCTAATCAGATGACGATGGTTTTGTATATTTCCATGAACTGCTTTTTAGAGCAATGCGCAGGGTTTATGGTGAGCAGCATGTTAAGAACAAAATTCTGGTTGATCATGAGCTTAGAACCATGCAAAAAATCGAAGCGATTAAATAGAAAAAACAGAAATTGTCTTGGAAACATGAGAGAACATAAGCTGCTCAAGTCAACCCATTCATGCTCTAAATGTACACTAATTTATCTTAATACTGTAGATTTTCTTAAAAATGTACATGAATATCTCATTCAAGGCGTGGTTGAACTAATTCAAGTTAAATTTAGACAAGCGTGAAGCAGAGAAAGATTACCTTAGATCCCACTAAAACATGGACAACTTTGATCTTATATTAAATGACAAATAAGAAAATACATATCATTCTTGAAATAGAGCATAGCTTATGTAAATATATTGATCTTCTGAGTGAAGACAGTGAAGACGAATAATTCAAAGATGAGAAATAAGAACAAAAGACATTGGAAGAGTGGGAATATTTGACAGAAGACGACATTGAGTGCAGTGACGATGAGGAAAGTTACTATGATGACGATGACGGTAGTAGTTATGACGATGATGATGGCGATGACCCAGATTCATCAAGGATGCTGAGACAAAAGCCAATTAGTGACTAGTTAATGAGTAAAAATCAATCTAGACTAGATAGTATCCTTAAGAGAAACAGCAAAAAAATGTCAAGCAAGAGCATCAATTCTATTATATGTTTGATCTAACCTGAATTCAGAGTAAAACCCTTTAAAATAGATCTAAATATTATTCTAACAACAAAAGTCTGAAGTCAATTGTAAAAGATTCGCTACCTTCCCCAAGACTACCCCCAAGCAGTAAAAATAAGAATTCGAACAACAATCTAAGCAGTCATCACGCGAATGGGGTGCGAACTGGAGAGAGTGAAACTCGTTCTTAGAAGAAAGTTGAACAAGTATCTTCAAGAAATTCCAAAAATAATTTGCATGTTGACGTGCCTAAGAAACGCATTAGCACCAGCTAGCAACCTTTAAGCAATCGAGTAAGCAGCTAAGGTGACGCATCAGCAAATCCTTATAACCTATATTCTATTTGCTGTCATTGAATTAGTTTTTTAAAGTTAAGATTTAAAATCCTAAAATGATTGGGAATGGGATGAGCCCCAGTGGTCAGGTAATTACTGGTAGTCCAATTGATTTGAGAGGCAGTATCAAGGGAGGACCACCTTCACATCAATAGTTTAAGTTTGACCTCAAACTTACTGAGTTTAACAAGTAAAATTGCACTTTATTTACTGTCTCCAGACTTAAATGTATTTAATTATTTCTGAGCACTCTCTGTAATCACCATATCAAATTATGAAGCAAGACAATGGAAGTAATAGCATCAACGCAGGAGGTAGCAAAGAAATCAGTTCTTTGAGCAACACGAAATCACTGACGAATCATAACAACTACGGAAGCAGCAGCAACAGAAGGAGGGATACCATATATAATATAAATTGAACCCATATGTCAGATCTTTCTTTTATCAATTATATGTTAATTATTAATTTGGGATAATGTGATAGTTAGTAGCAGGTCAGGATCGCAAGGAGACTTGAGAGATGGGGACTCACAAGGAGATTTAAACGATGTCAACACTCTGGATATTACTGTAATACATAAGAAATATGGTATATTTTTAATTAAATTAAAAATACTTTTCGCACTTGTTGAAGTTAAATATTTGCACAATTGTTTATTAATTGTTGTTTTTTCTAATTGATTTTAATTTGAATAACTATAGAGATGCATAAATAAAAAAACTATAATCTAGTGCATATTTTAATTTCAATTTAATTATTGTATTCTTTTTAATTTTCACTATTTTTTTATATATAATAGTGTCTAAAATATCATTAATTTTCTATAATAAAATTATCATTATAAATTGAGTAGACTATTACTATATCCAATAATTATAATACATTTTATGATAATGACGTGTACGGAAGAAGTATGAAGGAAGAGGATATCAATGATAGAATAGTGCTGCTAAAGATAAACATGGACTCACAAGGAACTAAGATGAATAATGCTAACAGCAAAAATCAGTTGTGAAAAGCATTACAATTTGATGTTTAAACATCAAATTAGTCAATAAAAACCCAAAAAAAAACATAATATTATATAGAAAATATTAAAATAAAAATAGGATAAATTGTGTATTATATTTAAATTAAATTTGAGAAATATTAATTTTAAAATACTATATATAAATTAAATATGTTTAGTGTTGATATTTCTATTGATAACTAATTTTATTGCAAGTCATTTAAAAGAACAAAATATATTTATTAATTTAACATTTCCTGAATTCTTAGTGGTTTCACATTAGTGCTATTATTTTGAATGGAAATTTAATATATATTTATGAGAGATAAAATTATGAATTATTTTTAATTTCAAAAGTTTACTATATATTATATTTATATATCTTTAAAATTCAAGATTATTTAAAAATGAAGAATCAAAATAGTAGTTCAAATGCTTCATTATCATAGAAGCCTCAGAATTTAAAATAGTCACAGTCACAAAATAAAGATTAGAAGAAAAAAGTGTTAGGTTTTGGGGATGATGGCTCTGTTGATCCCAAAAATGAAATTGGGTTCTTTCATCTAAAGCCAGAGTATTATTGTGAAAATTTAACAATAATTATATATAGAGTTATCTCGATTTAATGAAACAATTAAATATGTTTCTAATTTACAGTAATAGAAGTTTAGACAGCCATTATACCAGGGATTAGTTGAGGCACTTTTTCCAATTCTATTGCAATATTTAGTATCAAAATTGATTTAATTCATAAAAAGTATACTAAAATAATCATGAAGTTTTTAGTTTATTATCAAGTTACACAAGTCAATGGTACTAAAACCCCATGATTTTTTTAAGAATTAAGATAGGGGGGTATTTATAAATAAACAAGAATTTAATTATTATTGGCCAAAATCAATTAAAATTAGCGTAAAAATAAATTTAAGCACCCTGATTGGTTTAATTTATATGAAAAATTATTCGAGCCAATAGTTTTAATAATTGGGCTTATCATCAAAATATTACGCCAATAATAATTAAATTCTTGATTATTTATAAATACCCCCTATCTTAATTCTTCATAAAATCATGGGGTTTTATTTCTAAAACGTTTTCGTGCTCTTTTTTATACTGCTTCTGAAGTACTTCAAGTGTGAGTATTCAAATATGCGAGTCCCAGTAAAAGTTATAGCTGCAGTTTATCTAGTTGGAATGTTTTTCCTATATGCTAGCAATTCAAATAGTAGCATTAATAATACATGCATTTTATTGGAAAAAAGTATAATAATTTTTTTATTGATCATAGATAATGAAATGGAGATTTCAAGAAGAAATATGATTTAAATAATCATAAAATTTTAAGTGTTAATTTATTCAAATTATTAATAATAGTTTTATAATTAATAGCAGTTCAGGAAATGTAAAACTTACCTAGTCTTCCCCAAGTTTCCTAGGTTTAAGCCACAGCTATCTAATCATGAGCATGCATTTCTTATTGATAATATTTGGAATTGATTAGTTCGTTGAAAATATTCCACAGGGTATGACATTCGGAGAGGTATTTAATTTTATGTGTCTCAATGCATATTATACATGCTATTTCTTTGAGAGCCTTGCTTAAAGTAAGACTGGCAACTTTTTAAGAAATATTTTAATTAATCTAAATTTGTCTAAAGGTATATTAATAATGCATATTTTAAATATAGATATATTTTTATTTTTCACTTTTTAGTTGGTAAAAACACGTACAACACTTTAACATTCGCACCAGTAAGCATTCCAATTTAATTATTTAAAATCTAAATAGTGGGCAGTTCTGAATTTAACTTGGGTACTTAGTATGTTGACATAAAAACTAATAAAATATCATCAATCGCTTCATAACTATTTAACTTCCTTCACTTTTGCACTTTCCATTGTACTTGGATTTATTTAGAAAGTTTAAGGTTTAGAATCTATAGAGGAATTGTAAGTTTTTTAAGTTTTTATCGAATTTACTTTTAAGATACTGAATTTCCGAAATATAATTCCATTATATAGTTTGACCTATATATTTTTGACACCCAGACATTACTCAATAATTGGGTATATGCTAGCAGCATTGGTATTCGGAATAAGCGTCATAAACACTTTAAACACTATGAAAGATTTCAATAATTTGTTCTTAAGAAAAACTTTTCATATTTTGGCATTAGTCCTGTTCCTACCTGGCACTCTATAATTTTAATTAAAATTTAGATTTAAATAATTAAGGCGTATTATTTTAGTTATAACAACTGTACGAATAAATTTACAATTTTATGAAAAATATAGCCATAAATGATGACCTTCGCTTTCAATTGTGTATCAGTGCTCTTAATTTTCATAGAAATGATGAGATATTTCATGAAAAAGAAAAATGAGAAGGGCTTGATAATAGATAATTTAGATAATTATTTCAAAGCTTTTACAGACCAGAGAGAGCAACAACCTAATTAACTTATTGTTACACATATATTATTGCTTATGGGGTAAGTTAATTTAGAAATATAGGAAATATAGAAAATTGCTTTCGAACTCTAATCGAATTTTCAATTTATAGGTGTGCTATGCCAAACACAATATATTTTACTATCCTAAATGGAGGATTCCAAAATAAGTACACTTAGCTTGTCACTGTTTCGTCCATTTTATTCCTAGGAGTGGGTGATACTGCTGTAAGTGCAAAGTTAATTTCGTTAAATCTTTATAAATAATTTTCTTTTTCTTAATTACAAGCTTACTGATAAAAAATAGGCTTCACTAATTGGATCTAGATATTGGAACTTCTAAATGGAAAAACAACAGTAAAAAGACTTCTGAGGGAACCATAAGTTTAGTAGTATTTACATTTATAGCTTATTTGATGATCATAAATATGATATTCCCAAAATATCTTGATATTGTAAGTTTAAAGCTTAATTCTAGCGAAATTTTTTATCTCTACATTTTTTCCCTAAACATAGCAATAACCTTTAAATTTCTAGTTTATGGTTGTACTATTTTCAACAATAATGGTTGGGTTTGCAGAGGGACTCTCTCATTAATATGACAATTTAGTCTGCTCAGTCCTCTATTTCTTCTTAATCAATATGATACACAATTATGCCATAGATTAGCTGTGATTTCATTATAGCATTTAATCCATAATTAGATTAATGTTACTTTGATGAATTTTTATAATGGATTTAATTTAATCATTTTTCTGAATATGTTAAGTATATTATTTACCAAAAGTATATAAGAAAGTTTGCTTTTAATATTTGAAGTTAATATTCATTGTTTCAAATGCAAAAAGTATAAGAGAGGTTGGTAGTATTATTTATTGAAAATTAACAAAACTAAATTTTTTATAAATTATTTCATATTAATATTGCATTATAAGTGTGTCACAATTTTCTACTATATAAATATCAATATTTGGACTATGCTTATTTTTTACATCAATATGATTATTTTTGATAATTTTTTCTATTAAAAACCTTTCAGTTATCATCTGGTTTTAACTCTCTCATATTGATGAAAAATAATCCTAATAACTCTTTGTTTTAATTAAGACCAATCTTGACGCTGATTGCATTGAGGTTATGTAAATTTAATGCTATCGTTTTAAGAATTAAATTTCATTGATAAATTTTACAAATATACTTATTTTTGCAAGTATTTTTTCATATTAATTCAATTAAAATTAGTTATGATCATTAATATTTAACTCGTTTATAATAATGGAAAGCTTTACTTAGTTATACGTTCGAAAAATAAAAAAAGGTATAATATCATAACTAATTTGATTTTAATAATTAAAAGCGCAAAAATATACCTCATTATTATTTATATGTAATTTTTTAGTCAAGTTGAGCTGAAGCTTCTAAACAAAAGAAAAGTGAGGGAATATTCTAAGGTCTTAGTAACTGAATAAGCTAGAGAGTTAGAGTACGTTAAGAAGGCACGCAACCAACTGACCTCTGAAATAACAACAATTATGATCAAGATTCAATACAAGAAAATACCGGTTCTTGCTTAAATTGACCTAGACACTTCTCTTTAAAGCTACCTTATTATAGAAGACTCCTTTGATAAGAAAGTTATCAATGATCATCAGTACGCATGCAAGGTGTATCCCTTCAACTATCTCTTAAGTGATGATAAATATCAGATGGAGTTTACAAATGAGTATCAAGTACTCACTTAAGCTAAGTTTAAAGAGTGTTGTTACTTAATCAAGCTAGATGCTGTTCTTCTTGCCAAGGATCATGTGGCTCTTAGACTCCCACTCTATGAAATGACCCTCAGAGATTTTATTACTGATCACAGGAATCATAAGTAGCTTGCTTTGATAGCTGTTCTGACCGACACCCGATCCCCCCGTACCCTCCTTCTTGGTAGTACCCCCCCTACCCCCCTAAAATATCCTATTTCATATCAAATTTTTTATCCTTAGGGTCTAAATCGATTTCCTTCTAGACATCTCGATATCATAAATTCTATTTTTTATATATAAAATTTCATAATTTTATCAAAATTTATAAATTCTATATTAATGCCTTAAATGATTTGATTTTTAAGTTTAAACAAGTTTCACAATGTTTTTCAACATTTTTTTGATTATCCTTTGTGAAAATATATAAAAAATAATTTTCAATTACAAATTTTAAAATTTAATTTATAATTAATTTTGGCTAAGGTGACAAACGCTCACCCCCCTAAGGTTTACTTTTGAAATTGTATTCTGATAGAACTCGACCTCCTGAGTAATGTTTTCTTAAGAACTAGTCGTACGCGGATAAAAATTTTTTAGATAAACCACTTCCTAAGTCAGAAAATCATATTTAAAATTACAAAATATGGCTTCATGATTCTCAACTTTTATATCTTTCTTGTGAGCTTTTAATATATGCTTCTTTAAGTCTATTGTATGAGAGTATTGCTTATGGCACTCAAAGAAGTCATACTTTCCATCTATTTTATCATGCTTTAAGTATACAGTGGGATTTGATTCTCTATGCTCCTTCATATGTCTGTACCAGCTTGATTTATGAGCAAAATCTCTCTCACATAACTCAAAAAAATAGACTTCAAATTCTTCAGTTTGTATAGGAATTTCATTAATACCTTTCTCCTCCTCTCTGTCTCCCACACACTTGTTTGCCATTAATTTTCTATTATTAATTTCAATTTCAATAACAGAGACATCAAGTGATAGCTCTGATAGTTCCTTATGAGAGTTCATCTCGCAGCTATCACACTTTTTATTGCTCCCAAAGGTAAGTCTCATTTAGTTTTATGGAAGTGCTGTTGGTTTTCTTAAAATGTTAGCGCTCATATTTAAATTTGAATTTAAAATTATAAAACTGCCTCTATAACTGAGAGCTTATATGAGAGCTTTGCAAGCCTACAAGAATCAAGGAAAGTTCTTAGAGTATTAGCGAAGATAAATGAGCACTAAGAGACGAACCAGCTCTAAAAATGGATGAGAAAGTAACCATTTTTACTATCAATAATAAGTTGATTATAGTACGTACCGATTTAGGAGGTGCACCTAATTAAGTACGTACTGCTTTAGGAGGTATTTTATAATTTTATGATTAAAATTAGGGTGCTCCTAATAAAATACTAGCTTTAATTAATGATCCTAATTAAGTACTAGCATTTTAGGAGCTGCTCCTAATTAAGTACTACCAATTTAGGAGCTGCTCCTAATTAAGTACGTACCAATTTAAATTAAAAAATATGGAACTATAACAGTAGAAATTAATATCAATCTCTCAAGTTTGAAACCAGTTCTCTAAACATTCTACAAATCCCTCTTAGAGGTTGACCTCCTATAGGATGCCCATATTTAATAGTAAGTTTTACAGAGGTATATAATTGAAATCAATAAACTTAAATTTGAATATCATTTCTCAGATCTGTAAGCAAGATGGAGTCAATGAATGATGCAATGAAAAGAGTGCAAGCACAAGAATTGATTCAAAGATTTAGAAGCAAGGAGGATTTGAACCGCTACCTGGTGCAGCAAGGTAATAAACTCAAAGTGGCTAATCTTGATTATGTAGTTGGTTTGTTCCTGCCAACGATGGAAGGTACTAAAATTTCATTTTTAAGAGTCATACTCTGCGAAGAGAAGAAAGCATTAAAAACTTAAGATGTAAAGTTTGCAGAGATTCCAAACTATCCTGAAATCTCTGTGACTAATTTATATGATGATACAATGAATGACCCAGAGGTTTCGTTGTACCTGCCTACAAAGAAGCAGTTGTCAAATAAACTTCCTGAAAGAAACTATTTCTTTGGCATACTTGCAACAATTAAAGGTGATTACTTGAAAGAAATTATTCAAGAATCTCATAAGAAAAGGTACAGCATCTCTTCAGAGATAAAGAAAAACAAGGGATCAAGATAAGTGAGAGCTGGCAATCAGAGCTGCAGAAGAACCCTTATATTTCAAGTAAGATTTTTAGCTTAACTCTTTAGAAAAATCTGGTACTGGCATCTTCTTGATGAAGGAATAGAGCAAGCTTCATAGAGAGCGAAAGTCGCAGACAAAGTATGAAGTTAGCAAGAGACTTTACTCAAATATTTAGCCTCCAGAGTAAATGAATATAGATGCTGGAGCTGGCAGCAAGAGAAGAAACTTAGGAGGAGAGAAGCAAGAAGAAGAAGAAAAGAAAGAGAAGCCAGCTCCCTCTAAAGAATTCTAAATGTGACTTATATATTCATTAACTTAACTACAAAACTTATTTATATACATTCACTCTCCCTTCTTTCGCACACTTTTAACCCAATAAATTATCTACTCTCTTCGCTGAGCTTTTAATAAAGTCTACTATATCGATAGGTAGGTCATGCATCAAGTGGTAGAACAGCAGTTTCTTGTAATGGCCTATTAATATACCCCAGTAGAACTCAATTCCATTAAACTATGGACTGAAAGTACGTTAAACACTGGCGTTATTCTAAGTTGTTCATAACTCTTCCTTGTTTCTTTAGTCTTATGAACAGAAAGATTATCAACGAAGAGTATAATCTCTTATTCAGGGTACTTCTCACTCAACTGCTCTAAGAACTTAATATACTGCTCTGTCTTAATAGAGCGAGGATGAATAACATAAGTTTCTAAACCAGCATCCTCGCTAATACCTCCTAGAATTGTCATTGTTTATACCTTGACTTTCTAGCCATATACTTCTATATTACTATGCCTCTTATACCAAGATTTCTAGATAAAAGAGTTGAAGGTAAACACAGCCTCGTCAGCATGTATAAACTTAATATTATTTAGTAATAGCTCTCTGCATTTAATTATAAATATAATTTAGGTTATTGTTGTAAAATGGCAGAGTGAAATCAATCACTCTCTTTATACGATTAACACTTTTGTAAGAAATACCATTTCGTTTATAAATGTTGGCTATAGACTAAGCAGAGATCTTCAAATCAGGGAACTGGCGATGAAACATAGTAGCTCGTTGGTCTAAAGAGAAGTGAGCCCAATACTTCAAAGTTTTATCATTAATAAGATAGTCAATATGCTTCTAAAGAAACTTTGACTACCTCTTAGGCTAAGAATTTTGCTACTATTTCTTTAATTATAGTGCTATAAGACAGTGGGAACGAACAGTTGACGGACTTCGCTTTATGAGTAGCGCAATAGACTTATAGTTTAGTACTGATTTGATTTATTCACTGCATATATCAACTCCATATCGCAGTTTAAACACTAAATCTATATACTCTTCATCATAAATAGACCCCAAAAGCTTGCTATTTTTGTCTCGCATTTAATTAATAACCCCAACTCCTAACAAATTCCCTACAAATCAAAGCACTTATAAACCTCATTAAGGGGTTTTGGGGTTTTGAATATTAATGATAATTTATTCACAATTAATTTATGAGATAACAAATTTCATAATAATTATTACAGCCAAATAAATTAAAATAACTAAACATTAGTATATTAGATAATTAAAAGATTAGTAAGAAAAAGTTCATAACTTAATAGGTTTGATTAAAAATATTATTAACATTATTAATATTTAAAATAATCAATAATTATTCACTACATACTAGAGAGTGACAAGCCCATGAGTAATAAAAATGTGTAATTATATTTTAATATTATATATAATATATAGTAATCAAGTGCAAATGGTAAGTTGAGAAATGTTTAAAAATAAAAATTTTTATTTATGCTAAAGAAGATAGTATTTTTCAAAAATTTAAATTCAACTTAACTTCAAATCATGATGTTTTCATAAAAGATATTATTTGAAAATAATAATAAATTTTAAATTTAATATTACTTTTAATGATCTTTCTCAGTTTTCTTATACAAATATAATAATAATAGGAATAAACGCAAGTTTAAAACAAAGTATTCTTTAATGTATATATCAGAATGCTAGATTTATTAATTTTATATATTGTTTAATATATAATTTTTAAAATTTACTAATAATAAATTAAATAATTTAAAAGATATGTCATTTAAACGCTTAAATTACTTAATTTATATATTTAAAATTACGAATTATACAATATTTTAATGTAAATTAATATATAAAATTACAGGAATCTTTAATATAAGTTAGTAGAAGTAGAGCTTATAAATGGAAAAATGATTATAAGATATATGTAAGTTTAATAAGTTTTTTGGATTAATAAGAAGGATAAAAATAGTTCACTTTTATTGAAATAATTTTTATAATATTTTAGTATGGATTTTTTATTTATAAATGAGGTTAACATATTTTTTCACTTAATAGATTATTTCTATAACAAAAATAAAACATATTCATAATTTATAGTAGGAATACATTAGAAACTGGGAAATTAATTATAAATCGAAATCTTGGCAGTTAAAATTGGCCAATTTAATCGATCTTGGGCTCATTAGATAGAAAATCCAAAATTAGCAGGACTTTAGTATCAGCGGTACTATTTTATTGCATCGAGGAACCGAGATAACTTGACTTGAATTAAACTCGTATAAATTCCATAAATTGAACCCTCGCATTAAAGTCTTTCGCTTCCTCGATGCAATAAAATAGTAACGCCAATACTAAAGTCCAGTTAATTTTGGATTTTCTATCGAATGAGCCCAAGATCGTTTAAATTGGCTAATTTTAACTTCCAACATTTCGATTTATAATTAATTTGATTTAAATTGATTTCCCAATTTCTAATGCATTCTTACTATATTAAAAAGATGAAATAAATTCGAATTTTTAATAAAAATACTAATTTTATTAATGAATTAATATTTAAGTAAGTTTGAGATGAATATACAAGACAGTTCAATTTATATTTACCTTTTGCTATTTTAATATTTAAGCTTATAATTTATAGAAAAAATCCAGTGGCTATAGATTTATTAACTTGGAAATTTAGCATCTAAAAGTTTCCATAAAAACTCAAAAATTAAGACTTAAAACCATGTCTTTCATATTAACCAAATTATTTTATTTTAAGTTTTTTGAGATGCCAAAATTAGTTATGTAAAACTCTTTATAAATTAAAATAATTTGTAAATAATAATTTATGAATAAAAATGAGGAGCTAAATACAGGCATAATAAAATTGACAAAACTTGAAGGGAGTAAAACCTAATAAATTATATTCTTAAAATAAGAATGAAAAAATATTTATAATTATTGATTTTTGTTTAGAAAGTGTTAAACAACATAGTGAATTGTATTATATATTTTAAAGTAGATTTTTCGTGATTAATTTGAAATATATCCTAAATGTTCATTAATTCAGTTAAAATCATTTAAAAAATTGACATTTTAATGTAAAAATTAAGTAAAAAAAGCTTAAAACTAATATTTTTTTTGGTAGAAATTTAAAGAATATAAAATTAAATCTTCTTTATAATTACACTTAAATAATACTAAGATTTTAATAAGCTGTTGATTTTTGCTAGTTCTATTAAATCTTATAATCAGAGTCAGTGTAGCTGATCGAGCGATTTAGCGATCATTTCAAGATTAAAAACGAGATAGGGAGGGGTTCACAAGCGTAAGTATTTAGCTGCAAAAAGAGTTTATAATTGTTTGTGAAAATATTTATTAATTTTTTATTAAAAAAAAGTAAAAAATATATATAAATTTTTATATTAAGAGGTATAATTAAGAGACAGAAAATATGAATATTTAATTAATGAAACAAGCATAAAATAATAGTAGTACAATAAATGACATTCAATTATTTATAGTATTGTGAAAACTTGAATATATTTATATCTAGTAAATTAGATTAATCTTGAAATTTTTAGGTTTAGTATTTAAATTAAATTTAGACATTGAAAATTCATAGAGCAAGCATGAAAACTATAATATTAATGTTGTATTAAAATGGGGAATTCTAAATATAAAAATAAAAATCATTCAAATTTACAAATATAAACTACCTTTAATTTGCAATAGGTTTAAATGTAATTTGATTTAGAAAGTATCCAATAATGTATTTAATGAGAGGAACTTTGACAATTTTTTATTTATGTTGGCGAATAATAAAGGTAATTTAAATATTTGGATATATCTTCTATCAAAATATTAAATTTTATTAAGCCTAATGTTAACTAGAAGCAGTCTAAATTTGTATAATTTTATTTTTATTTTTACAATTCTACATTTTAAATATGCTATATTAATAATCCTCAAAATAGTTCAAGCTAGGAGTCTAAATAATTTGCAGTTAAATAATTCAATATATCTAACAAGTTATAGTCTTATATTGAATAAAAACCATTAATAAGTATTTTATTATATTTTATAAGTTTTATAAATTAGAACCGAATCGATAACGATTTCGTACATGACGGCCCTTGCCGCTGTCTAGAAGGGTGCTAAAATCTTCAGAGTGACCCAATTTGACATTTATTCGGATCTAGAAGATGAAGGAATTGATCTATGGGATCTTGACTATGAGACCATTGAATCAGAATATGAAGATCTAGAGTCGGACCATGAGATATAAAAACCTCCAAAGCACACCCCCTCAAGATGCAAGTGACACCCTATTTAGTACCTAATACGTCACACCACCAAAATCTGAACTGAAAACCGATCAGAATTCTGATGAACTCTAACCAGAATTCTTAAGTAATACACATACCGATGAATAGGTAAACATATAGGATTAAATTTTAATTTCATCCACTCACCTACTATAACCTTACCATCTCTAAAAAGATTTCAATAAGTAGAGGAGTTCCATAAGAGGGAAAACCTCTCCGCTTTACTTTGTTTTACTGCTAGACAACACGATTAGGAGTCAACATTTATGAAATTAAACAAAAAGTCAGGAACCACTTTAAAATTTACGGAATACTCATTAATGATGATAAGTGTGTTGATATAAGCGCACAAAAATTTGACTTTTCAATCTCTCTTAATACAAGAAGAATTTTAGATGCTAAGCGTTCAATATTAGTTGACATCCAACTAAAATCTTCGAAGAGATCATATCTGAAGTTAACAATGAACAAAAAACATCTTAACTAAACAGGTTAAAAAGTGATGACTACCTCGACTAAAGAATTTATTAACAGTATATATTCTCGAGGGCTCACCAAACTAACACCAATCTTAGTAGCAGCTAAGGAAATGATAGAGTTATATAACTTGACCACTCTCCTTTCCTAAAAGACCTACTAATAATATCATCAATCTAGAAGTTTCAAACTTCCAGGTAATATAAGACGATTTTATGACAAAATATGAGATATTATGGCAAACAATCATACATTTTTCAAATGCTCAGCTAATGACCATAGCAAGCAGTTAAAAATTCATATACTAAAGAGCAAAAATGATTGCTAAATATATGCCTAACTCATTAATGGTCCTAATTCATCACTAACCTAAAGCTTTCGAATGCAAATGCGGTTAAGAATTTGAATCAAACTGGAAACATCTTCCTAATATCCAGATTGATGTAATAGAACTCACAGCTATCTAGCAAAACTTGTTACAAGAACACAAGCCTTCATCACTGAAAGAAGTAAACTTGACTATAATCCGGACATAACAACAGAGATGAGACAAAGCTGAAAGAGACAAGAATAAAAGATAACAAAAAGTCATAAGATAAAAGGCATTGCATTTAATTGAAAGGGCTTGACCTTTATATATTAACATATATTTAAGTTCATCAGGGGCTCCCAGAGACCTCAATGTGATCATATTATTATTATTATATTTTATAATTTTAATAATTTTAAAGTATTTAAGAAGTTATGAGGGAGATATGATTTTTGAAAATCTATAGAAATTTTAATAATTTTGTAAAATACTATCAGGCATATTAAGATGAAACCGATTCTATTTATATAGTAATTTAATTTATATTTTTAATAAATTATGAAACAAATTAAATTCATCTATTTATTTTTAGATACATTAAAAAATATTGAGTAATGGAATTATGCGAAGAAGGAAGTTTGACTGAGCTAATAAATAATGAAATATTATTGAATGAGAGCTAAGTGAAACAAATAATGAGATAAATTTTGGATTCTTTATAACAAATGTAAAAACTCAACATATTTCATAGAGATATCAATTTATATTATAAAAGAGTAAATTTAATTCAAATAGGAGTTTTTGAAAAAGTTAATTTAAATTCAAATCATCAAGAAATTATTATAAGAATTTGGTAGCTTTTCATTTAATACACGAAGTACATATATAATAAATATATATATATATATATAAGGGCTCCTATCACAAAACAGAAAGCTACCAAATCTCAAAGGTCAGTACTTAAACAATTTAATAACATTAATCAAACTTAAAAATTATTCCTAACTCTATCTCTAGCTATACTCCATGCAAGACCCCTACTCAAACGTAACGAATGACCACTAACAATACCCAGCCTCGCCATCAGTGCAGCTGTCGCCCTCTGTGCTGCCCCCAGGGGTGGAGAGTGACCATCAGCAATAAACAACGATGAGCTGGTCAGTGCTGGCCCCCAAGGTGACATGCTTCCTGGAGAACATCAGACTTCAAGACCACAATACGAAGAGCATCTTAGGCCTAATGTCGACACTATACGACCCTCACACCATCTACTGCCACTGGGACCGCATCCAGCAGACCGTGGAGTGCCACCTGGCTAGGAGGCGACTGACATTCGCATTGAGGACGCCAAGCAAGAAGGGGAAGGAGGCCATTGGAAACTTTAAGATTAAGGAAGATGTCTAGTACTAATCACTTACTACATAGGACGCGCCCAAGGCAAGAGGTGGGGCCCTATCTAGTACATGCTCAACAAGCAGCGCCAGCTATCCACGATTGGTCGACACCTGTTCAAAGCCAGCTTATAGCGATTCATCTCAATTCAAGTACAAAAACTGCCTGATTGATGCTAAGGGTATTTGGGTCATAGCCGTTAGCCTGCCTATTGAGCTCTTTGATGTGGCTGGCCCAGAAGATTCAACTGTAGTTCTCGGTTACGACTACTTCAGATTCTCAGACTAAACTGCTGGAGATGTGTTTTTAGACTTCATTTGTTGCTCTGACCCTGAGCAGGATGAGCAAGATCATAACTGTGATGGGTAATATTAGCGAGTCCGATTTGTGCATTGGTGTAAGCTCCCTCTTGGTTATAAGCAAGTGTGTTTTAGATGACAGTTTTAACACTCAAAACAAATGCCTTAGCAATAACCTCAGAGTTCAATGTAATTGCATCATCAGAAACAATTGTAGCATCTTGAACGACATCATTTAAGATTCCAGTAACTGATGGCTGGAGGTAATTCTAGACGTTAAGGCAGTAGAATGCCCCAAAATTCCCTGATCGCGCCCAAGGTATTCCTTATTGTACTTGCTTAATTCCACTTTTAAAGATTAGAGTCTACCTAGTGACACCACATCGCGATCACAGGAAAACGACCAAGGCACTAGAGGAAACCTCCTTAGGCCCTGGAAGATGTGCTGCCCCTTAAGAGAACCAAGAAGCAGCTGGCAGAATACATCAAGCACCTCGGGGCCCAGATTTCTCGCATGGATATGCAGTGGCTTCAGGAAGGGCTTCCTGGGGGCCCTGGTAGCTGCGCTGGATCACCTCAGCATGCAGAATGTCTGATGGGCATTGGTGGTTTTGGGACTTTCAATAATATATGTCTAGGTACAGCATGTCAACCCCACTAAAGATGCTCACTTATCTCGGCCCCTGAGACACTTGTCTAAGTCGGGAACCCCATCTCCGTAGATATAAACATGGAGAATCGAGTGGTGCCCCTGGCCGCCCACCATGCGAAGATTTTCCCGTGACTTCGTCTGCAAAACTAATTCGTCAGAAATGCATATGTAAATTACCTGGGTAAGTACTCTACTCTTACATCAATTTATTATCTATTCTTATTTATCTAATCACTTTAATCACACAGCGCACCCCTACATACTGCCGAATGTCATGGATGTACTTACCTGGTCAGTCTCCTTTGTTGCTGAGAAAGTAGTAGAGATGCTCTTCAATGCACTGAAGCATGGATAAGACCTTCCTGATGAAGAGGAGCAAGTTGCTCCAAAGAAATTAATAGAGCAAGAATCAACTCCAAGATCAAGCAGTAAGTGTTTTTATCCAAATCACAATGCTTAATTAGAGACTGGCTTATTAAGAAGCAAGGAGCGTGTAATGAGCAAAGTCATGAAGATGTTCAAGATCTTGAGGGAAGAAAATGAGAGTGCCATCTAAATGAAAGGAATCTGTCCTGATGGCAAAGTACCTAAAGGTCTGTTACTTGAGGGAAAGAAAGCGATAGAAAATGAACTGACAGATAGATCAAAAGTTTTTACGAATGCTAAAAAACTCGATTCACATAATGAGGGAATGCCCTTCTCCACGCAAGGATAAACAGGATCATCTGGTAGCACCCTAGGCGGCAACTTGAATCAGTGAAAAGGTGAAGAAACTGTTCAAGGACGTATTTGATTATTCACTCTACTAATGCTGCTCAATCATGCTCTCCTATATGTATTATTCCATCTGATGGGCAGCTCTAACTTTGTTTCTTAGCATGAGCCATCCAAATCTCACATTTATCAGAGATTGTGTTAGCGGTTTCTCTTGTACATAACTAGCTAGATATATATCTCAAAGTGTATTTATCAACTTAATCTTTCATCCAAATTTTCACATTATTTTATGTAAATTAAAAAATCAAATTAATTTAATCAAGTTGGATAATATATTAATTAGAAAAATTAATAATAATTAAAACTAAAATATAATATTGATGAGATATATTTATACCTATTTTAAGGATTAAATTAGAAATGTTATTTAATTATAAGGGAGAAGAGTAATTTTTTGCTGTGAATAATATAGCTCTTAATAATTTTTTAAATAAAATCATTTATATTTTTTTTATTATATACATAAAATTACCATAAATCGTATTGTAGAGATAAATAATCAATCAACTAATCATAAAACATTTTATGAGTTGTATTTGATTTAAAGTTAAATTTTTAAGAATAAATACGTCGAGCTCTAGAATGAAATAATTTAATCATTAATAAAATAATTGTTTATATAAATGAATGGCATTTATCATTATTTTTGAAGTATCTCAGATTTAATAAAATATTTTCAAATGTTTTATAAACAAACTATTAAAATAATATAAAATAATAGATTAATTTTTGTTAAGAATTATTTTTAAGAGATATTATTTAATTTTATTGAAATATAAAATTCTGGGTTTTAAATGTTCAGGAGGCTATCTCAATTTAAAATAATTAAAATATTAATAATTATAATCAGGAGTGTTTTAATTAATAATTTTTATTATTGCAAAGGTATATTTATTTGGAAAAATAATAATAAGTGTGAGTTAACTTTGGCGAAACATAATCAATATGGTAATATTTTGATAGACAATTTATTATCAACTGAACTTTATTATTTATTATTGGCGGTACTATTTTAAATCATACCTGGAGCGAGATAAATCGAGTTTAATTTTGACCACAAATCAACTAAACGAGTCACTCAAAATTAAACTCGATTTATCTTGCTCCAGGTATGATTTAAAATAGTACCGCCAATAATAAATAATAAAATTCAGTTGATTTTAAATTCTGTCAAAATATTACCATATTGATTATGTTTCGGCAAAGTTAACTCACACTAATTATTCTATTTTTTATTATTTTTTCCAAATCAATATACCTTTGCAATATGTTTTTTTAATAATAAAAATATACTTAGAAATTAATTTTAGTTTTCAAATCAGTACTTAAAATAAAGATGATTAATATGAGGTTTGCTTTTATAACTTTAATTAAAAATAATAACAATTCTAGCATAAAATCATGAGTATTATAAATATTTTAAAATAAAGCTTATCAGATTTCGGATTAGCGTGCTATTAATAAGAATAAAAATTTCTGCTCACAAAATGTGGGACTCCTGGCTTTTGCCCTCCAGAATTATTTCAAAATTATCCATTTGGTAAAAATTCAAAAAATAGGTGATTGTAATAATAAGTCAAGTTAAAATGTATTATCCTATTTTAAAATTCTTAAATATTGACATCATTCGTTGTTGTATTACATTTAATACATAATTTATAATATCTGAGGTTATTTATTCTTGATTTACACTTGAATTATTCAAACACAGCTAACTATTGATCTTATTGATTAAGTTTAAAACATAAAACTAATCTATAGCTTATCAATAAATTAAAAAAATTAAAAAAATATAAAAAATAATCGACTTCTTAATAAAAAGTTTAACTTCTATAATTAGTTTATGATATATGATTAAATTATAATAATTAACAAAATAATCCTTTTATTTTAAAACTTCTCACAATGAATTAAATTTAAGTTTATGAGAATAAATCAACTTAAACTTAACTCTTAAAAAAGAAACTTTCTCAAATATTATCTAAAACTTATTCACTAATAATCAATTAATAATTTAATTGAGTTTTAATTATATAATAAGGCACATATATAAAAGTGTAAATAAATTATATAATTAAGTTTTTAAAAAATGTAAGACAATTTTTCTCGATTGCTTTACATTAATAAAAATAAAAAAACATTAGTTAGTTACGCAATGATTAACAATAAGTTTTTTATCATTAAAATTAAGTTAATTAATTCTAATAATTGCAAGAATATTTGAAATTTTTACCAATTCACTGATCGGGGAGACGTATTTAGCACAGGAATAGTATTTTACAGTTTACTCACAAATTAAATGCTTTTTAGAGGAGGTAGCCCTTAGTAAATTAATGTTTTGCATATTTTTGTAATTTATGTTCATTTATTAAATGCAAATAAAAAGAAATATGAAATGATTAATATGTAAGATTTTTTAAACATTTTAATAAAATTAGTAAATATTAGAATAAAACATTATGTGCAACACTAAGGAAATATAAAAATAACTCAAAAAAGTTGAATCAAAGTAATGCAGAGATTTAATACAAAATATGATATAAAGGGATCCAAATTAGAGATACACTACCTAATAATAATAATAATAATAATAATAATAATAATAATAATTATTACTATTATTATTATTATTATTATATTTATAAGATAAAAATTGTAATTAATAATGTTTAGAAGTAAGTAATATTAAAATTTATAGACGAATTAGAAATATTTAATTTTTTTATAGCATCCTTGGTTTAACTCTGATAGCTTTATAATATAATTTAAATTTTATGTTTGAAGAGTATTATAATAAAGATGACTCAATTTCTGAAATAAAATTGCAATTATCCAACAAAATTGAGAATTCTGCAAGTCAAGTAGAACTATCAATAAATGTTAATTCATATAAATTATAATATGATTGATTTTAGATATTTAATATAACTAAAAATCAGCTGTACTGAAATTAAAATATAATAATATTAAATTAATATAAAAATGACTTTATTTTTATTTACAAAATTTACTTAGAAAGATAGATGATATATATTTATTTAAAAATAATGCTTAAATAATAAACTTGTTTTTTGCCATATTGCCGTAAACTTTGAATAAGTTTTATATCATTAAAAAAAGTTGTTAAATCCCTCCTAACTTAATAAGTGCGCTTTTAATACTATTTGAATTGATAAAATTTTCAATTAAATATAATCTTAAATAAGTTTGGCTTAATTAAATTTAAAAAGTTTTATTTTCCTTAAAATTCAGCATTCCGATATTGTATAAGTGGTCTCATATAACTATAGTATTTATTTTATTGATAATTTAGTTTATCTAACAATTCCTCAAACCTTTTAATCTTAATCAATAATATTATAATTACTTATGATCAACCTAGGTTTTAGGAAGTAGCAGATTTAACAAACAAACCATGATAAAATATTAAAGAGGTAAAATCCTGAAAACCCAAAAACAAAATTAATTTATTTAAACTGAATCTACAATTTAATTTTTCTATTTTTATAAATAGTTAAGTTTTATATCAAAATGAGTCATAGTAAGATAAGATTTTCAAATATTTAGAAGAGGAAGAAAAGATGAAGTAAAATTATTAGGAATAAATTAATGAAAACCCTAGTTAAGATAAAAATATTGAGGCCAGATAGACTCCTCCTTAAATCATAAAAGTTAATTAGTAGCAATTGAATTTGATAAACTAAGTGAATTTAAAGGAAGTTTTAAAATTATATTTATTTTTCACAATCAATTTAAAATAGTAAAATTGTTGCTTAATAATTAAAGCTGACACTCTAGAAAATAGTCACAATCCATTATAAATTCTCAATAGTAACTTTGAAAAAAGTTAAACTATTAAAATATAAGATGATAACAATCAGAATAAAAACATTTCATGTACGCTCTTGTAAATTTGCCAAAAAAATGAAATTAATAATCATGGAATAATATAATAAAGCTTATCTATATATGAAGAAGTAAACGATGAAGATTTTTAAGAATTCAATCCTAGTTCCTCAAATAATATAATAAATTAATTTTTTTAATTCATTTATATAGATCCCATAAAATTAAGTTTTAAATAAAAATTGGTTAAATCAATAATTTTATTCCTAAATTTACTCAATTTTAATAAATTTAGTAATAAATTAGATCATTAATAATTTTGAGTATATTTTAAGATTTATACTTCAATTATATTCAATTTATATATATTTAATTAATTTTTAAAAGAAATGTTTTGAAAACTTCCACAATCAATTTACTTAATATCTTTAATAAATTTATAGCAAGTTTTCCAATTAATTTAAATAGAAATTTGTTAAATAAAAGCATAATAAATTTATAAAATATAAATGCCTAAAATAATATAAACTACTGCGATAAATATGAATATAAGTCAAGTTCTATTTTAGTCAAAAATAAGAAATAAATATCATTTACTTAATATTCACCTGAATAACATAAAAAACTTTTAAACAAAAAATAATATAATTTTGATCAATTAAAAAATAAATAATAATGATTAAAATCAAAGGGCTTTTCTCAAAATAGTAATTTATTAGGGGAGTTAGTATTTAATTTTAAAATTAACTTGAAATTTAATTTATAAAAAGTGATAGAATTTATATAAATTTTGGTATTTTATTTAAAACATTCCAAAATTTTCAAATTAAAAATAACTAAAAATCTTTTTGCTCAAACAGCATGCAATAATAAAAGTAAGATCATTTAAATAATGAGAAGGAAGATTTTTTATCTCAGATAGTTGATTTTGAAATATTCTAACTTTCATTAATATCAAGATAGTTTAATATTATATTTTTAAATTAATAAAATGCTTTGTATAAATAATTAAGGCTGAATTTTTTAAGTGCAATATAAATTTTAGATTAATCAAAATTTTTGAATATATAAATTTGAAATTAGTGTTTAAAATAACAAATAAGGGAAAATATAGAGATTTTACTGAATAAGCAGATGTAAATATTTCGAAAAGTATTTATTGAAAGATCGCAAGATATTCTTAGGGTGTAGATTAAGCGCATATGCGCTGAATTAAATAGTAAGCTAGGCAGACCTTTTTTGGTCAAATAACCATTCTTAATTAGAAATTTCTCTTGCACTCAGGTAGCTTGAATTGATAAATTCTTAATTATTGTAGGAATTCATTCGATTTGGGAAAATTAATTAAAATTAAAATTAATTAAATATTAAAATCATGGCAGTCATCAAAACCAAAGCTACTTAAAATTCAAAAATAAATGGATTCTACGGTAGATCCCGCAATTTTAACTGGACTTTATTATTGGCAATATTCTTGAATCATCCTAGGAAGCGAGATATTTTGATTTTGAGCTAACTCCCAAAAATAATATAACGGGTTTTTCTCCCTTGGGAGAAGAGATAAATTCATTATAGCAATAACAACTACCGTCTTAATTTTATTGCACTATCCAGAGAGTAAAATATTGTCAGGGTTTGGAGACATTTTCCAAAAAAAATAACTGAAGGTAATTAATATTTAATTAATTTTAATTTTAATTAATTTTCCCAAATCGAATGAATTCCTACAATAATTAAGAATTTATCAATTCAAGCTACCTGAGTGCAAGAGAAATTTCTAATTAAGAATGGTTATTTGCCAAAAAAGGTCTGCCTAGCTTACTATTTAATTCAGCGTATATGCGCTTAATCTACACCCTAAGAATATCTTGCGATCTTTCAATAAATACTTTTCGAAATATTTACATCTGCTTATTCAGTAAAATCTCTATATTTTCCCTTATTTGTTATTTTAAACACTAATTTCAAATTTATATATTCAAAAATTTTGATTAATCTAAAATTTATATTGCACTTAAAAAATTCAGCCTTATAAAACTTTATGATAGAGAAGTATTACAGATTAAATAAAAAACAGAGTAAATTTTTTAAAAGGAAGTTATTTATTTTAGAAATTGTTTAATAAAAACAAAGTAAATGTAAATTTATAGTATTTTAATTAATTAAAGAGCTTGTGCAAATGAAAAAATAAGCAAGTAAAAACTATTGACTTATAAATAAGCAAATATTGCTAAAATACAAAAGAATAG
Source organism: Oxytricha trifallax (assembly GCA_000711775.1). NCBI lineage: Eukaryota > Ciliophora > Spirotrichea > Sporadotrichida > Oxytrichidae > Oxytricha > Oxytricha trifallax. The sequence goes on from ARYC01003476.1 coordinate 59,167, forward strand.
GAAATTGGATAAATACAAAATACAAAAAACTGCCGTATATTTTAAAACTTAATTATATTTACAATTAGTAGCATAAAATGTCTTAAAAACGAGAGATTTTGTATATATGTTTTCTATAATTTACTAATTGTCCCCTATTTATTTTTAAGTGCATTTATATTTATATTGTTTTTCTCAAATTTTTCTATTTGAGCGGAGCTAGTATGTAAAATTATTTTGTATGCATAATGTGATGTATTGTTTACCAGCGCGTAATTTGCATTCAATGTTTATTCATCGTATAAATCCCTTGAATTTTTAACTTTCCTTTTAGTTCTTATATTCAGAAGTTATTTTATCTTCATTTTTCAAAGATTAGGTTTAGTATATATCTAAAAACAAAAATGTAAGTAAATTTAATGGAAATAGAGTTTAAAAATTGATAATAAAACTTGCTTTGCTTTGAAATGCTATTGTTGTTTTAGATGGACAGATCCATTTTTATTTATAACAATGTAATAAATGTCTGTTTAATTAATACGCAAACTCATTATAAATTACAAATATTGTTAAAATAGATAAAAATAGGAAATTTAAGAAATTAAGATTAATTACATATTTATTAGTAATATTAACTGCCATGAATTAGGAGTACCAGTAATACTAATCAGATTTAGATTTAAAGTAAATTAATTAAATACAATATATTAATATATATAATTAGTGGTCTAGTGGTCTAGGTAGTCTAGGGGGTCTTTAGCAGACCACTCGTAAATATATATATATATTATTTATTTTAATTACGAATGTGTAGACTAGTAATGAGTCAACGAATCACTAGACACTCCTCCGGCGCTGCCTAAGACCACGGTTCTGATGCTCTCAAAGGGCCAAGCTGTGCTGGCTGTGACGCTACAGATGCAGATCTATGTACCAAATGTCCAACTAACGAGCTCCTCGATACAGAGACTGACATCTGCGGTGCCTGCCCAGCTAAGCAATTCGGAAACCCTGGTGATGGACCTTGCACCGATCGTGATGATAAATGTCTCTCTTGCAGTTCTGATGGTACAAACCTTGAAGATGACGAATGTGTTTGCGATACCCCAACTAACTTCATTGTTATTGATACCAAAGAATGTGTTGAAGAATGTCCCGAGCATTGCAAAGATGACGGCGTCTATTGTTACAGTAAGTATCATGTTAGTATCTAACCAACTCTATAGATAACGTTCAACCAGAGATCATTAGTTTTCCGCGTACTCATGCTATGACAACCGACCTACTAAAAGAAGGTGCATTTGAGTTCTTGATCAAGGATCCGGGTGGAGGCAGTGTACTCTGAGTCATTTGTGTATCCGGCTTGGTGGTCTCCGGCATCTATGACTCCATTACTAGTCGACACATTCAAAACCCCAAAACCCCTTAATGAGGTTTATAAGTGCTTTGATTTGTAGGAATTTGTTAGGGGTTGGGGTTATTAATAGGTTTTAATGTGAAATTTATAGTAAATCTATTTAATTTAATCACTCAAAAAGCACTTTAGGATCATGTGGTAAAGGTCTGAAGTTTATCTTACTTAACCACAACTCTATCTGCTCTATTGATATGTCTGATCTTGAGTTTGGTTTTATTATTATTGACTCTGCCATTTGTTTCATTGATTGAGATACTTTTGTTCTGTCAATAAATTGCTTTATTCTATGTTTAGCATCCTTCTCAGTCCTTGTAGAGTAGTAATCGTTGCGAGGCATATCGCACTCTATTATTATTGCTGCTAAAGCCCACACATCCCATTAAAAGTCACCATCTC
>ARYC01003478.1:0-48084 GCA_000711775.1 Oxytricha trifallax
GGTCTTCAAAATTGAAGTATCTAACTAGAAGGGGAGAACAGAGATAGGACTTTAAACATAAATTGAATATGTTGAGGAGCTAAAAAGAACAGCAACAAATTGAAAAATAAAAACTCTTTGAATGCAATGATTGTTAAAACTTCTTCTTAACTGAGTGAAGCTTGAAGAGGCATATTAAAGAAATACATTCTGGTAAAGCGAAGATTTATTTCAAGCATGATAAGGTGGATGGCAGGTATTAATGCACGACTTGCATGAAGTCTTAACACTCACTCAGCTAAGGTTAAAAGACACATGCAAAAGCATCATTTAAGCGAGTTTTTAATGTAAGATTAATAGACTTAGAGACTTATACCTGCCAAGAGAAAGTCTAAAGCTCTTGAATCTTTAAGAGAGTAGTAAGAAAAACTCAAGAGGCAGAAACGATATGAGTCAATGAATCAACCTGCAGGCAATACATTTTTAGCATGCTTCTAAGAGAGAGCTATGTATATTCCTGCATTAAATGCTGTTGATCTTAGCAGTTGTCTAGAAAACTACTTGAATATAAACGTGCCTAGCAAGGCAAAACTTATAGTAGTTGACGAGTTTGCTTACAAGGTGTATCCTTTCAGCTATCTCATTAAGAATGAACAGTATTAGAATGAGTTTGCTAACGAATATATCGTTCTTAGAGAAGCTTAAAAAGAGATTGCAAGAACTTGCTTAAGCTAGACGGTGTTGTTTTAGGCTTTGGGTTCATCGCACTAAGGCTTAAGAAATTTGAAATGACTCTAAGAGACTATCTATATCAGAACAGATATCCGGATGACTTGAATGATATACTTTCAGATATGATTAAGGGTGTCTAGGAGTTGCATGAACTTGGATATGTCCATAGAGATCTAAAACCTGAAAATGTGATGCTCAACTCTGTCCTTTAGAAGTTGTAGTTATCGATTTCAATAGAGCCTTAAGACAAGAGATTGTAACATTAGCAAAGGTCCTTGGGACACCAGGATACTTCACAATCAGAGAGAAGTAGACAAATGGCTCAGTTTAGTGGGATGTATGGACAGTTGCTGCTATCATATTAGAAAGTGACATGGAAAGCATGCCTTACTTTGGTACTAAGCATGAAAAACAATCAATTAGCTTAGCTTAGAAGCATATAAAGTAAGAAGATGTCTGCGAAGAAAAAAAAAGCATAGTAGAGATGATAATCGTGAGAGCTCCTTCATATCCTAGATAATCCTTAGAGGACATACTTGAGCCACTATAGAGAGCAAGATTCAAAAGATACAACAAAGACAAGCAGATTAAATTTGTTTGAATTAAGTACACCAATACTCATTAAATATTCATTAAATTCACATAAAAACTGCGTTTTCTCTACTAACCCCAATAAGACCCCAACTATACCCTACAAATCAAAGCACTTATAAACCTCACTAAGGGGTTTTGGGGTTTTGATTGCAATCTCTAATCAGCTTCCGTTCGAAGAAATGAGTGATCTCGATAGAATATCTTTGAGACCAGGATGTTCAAAGCTGAATTTAAGAATGAAATGCATAAATCATTGCAGAAGCCCGTTTCAACGAGGTAGGCCTGGCAATCTACTTTAAAGAGCGGTTAATAGAAGATGGGGACTCATGAATGATGGAGTAGACATCAAGCAGCATCAAATAGAGCAGGACGCAGGTGATGGTGATGATTCAGAGAAAAGCTGAGCCAAATGATATTATATAATTCCAAATAATCATGCACTTTACTTGTAACTTTCAGATTTGTACATTTAATAAATAAAACTATTAAAACTTAAACTGTACAATCGTACAACTGTTCAATCTTGGTTATAATTATTAATTTAATAAAAGTTAAATATAAAACTGTACTAATCAAATTAGAATTAAAAGCTGATCAAATTAGTGGCAGTTAGTATATAATACTCTTACAGTTAATTTTTTTATTTTCAATTTTCTCATTTCAATTCTTTCTTAACTATATTAAATCGTCAAATATAAACTATTTTTTAGTTAAAATTTTTAATGCTTAAATTTATCAACTTTTAGTTATAGTTAATAAATTAAACCTGCTATAAATGCTAGATATTTACATTCTCAATAAGTATTGGATAAATTTAAGAAATACAAATATATATCAAGTTGTCATTCAAAAGGAAACTAATATTAATTAAAAGATTTCTAATGTATAATACGAATTAACTAATCTTCAACATTTTTTGGAAAAAGCTAATCAAATACAATCATTTTTAATTTATAATTATAAATTCTTAATTTGTAACTTGTAAAATTTTGAATATTTACTAATTGATAACATAAATGATTGAAATATTTAGTGACTATTTTCGCATTCATCAAGTAACTAGTCCAAATTGTCTTTCTTCAAACTTTTTTAGATAATTGACTCATGATTTGATTCATCAAAATTCATTTAAAATTCTTTCCTAGAAATTTGTTTATAAGGATATAAATTTATAGATCTCAAAATAAAAATAAGAATGAAAATTATAAAATCTAAAATTAAAATAAATTTAATTGATTTAGTTTGCAAAAATATTATACTTCTAGTATTTTTAAATGAAATTTATTAATAAATAATTTCAGTTTACAATATTTTATTTAAATTTCCCAAGTTTTTTATCTTGGTATGCTTTGAGATTAAAACAAAAGCATGCTCCTTCTTCTTAGTCTGGTTATATAATAATATAAGATTATAATGATTCCAGATAAATCTCCCCTCCACATGCTTCAACAACTTTCTTGCAAATATTCAAACCAAGTCCGATCCCCTTAGTATTAACCGATTATTCAGCATCCAATTTCCCAAATAGTTTGAACAACTTTTTCTCATCATCTGACTTCACACCTATTCCAGTATCTTACACTTTCACATTAAGGAAGTGATCTACTTTATTAAATTAATAAAAAAAAGCTAACTTAGAAAGTTAAGTAAAAGAGTAGGAACGAGGAGGGACAGTCGAACCGTTCTAATCAAGAGGCAAAATTTTTGTCTCACTTGTCCGAAAAGCGAACTTCCTCCAGCTGGACTTCAACATCCAGAGGTGTTTTTTAACAAAGAAGTACATACATACTCACGAGTGGCCTTAAATCATAGAGTATGTCAGATTTGACACCCTTAAGTCAGTACATTCTTTTAACACCCGTTCACAACTCAGCTAGGTACTATACGTAACCCTAGCACAATCGGAGCACTCACTCAACATTAGGTTTTCTTAATTTTCGAATTGATTACCTAGAGTCCAGCCAATTCAACCAACAAAAACAGTGAGCTTACGTCCAATTAGTTCACTTACCCAGCTCCACCCCAACCACCCAAAAAAGTCCACTCTCTGTTCATGATGACATTTTCAATTTCAACTAGGCGTGAGGCCTGATCGAAGAAATTCAGTCAATTAGTTTTAAACATCTCTCAACAAGACTACAAAGAAACTATCAAGGGAAGAAGATTTCAAACACTGTCAAAAAAACCTCACTTAATAAAGAATCCCTTCAACTATATTTCCTTAACCTAAACAATTCGAGTTCTGCTAGAGCTCAAAAAGACCATCTTTCTTTATCTAATATAGAATACCTTAAGATACGTTTTGGAAGGAATCACTCCTGAATTTCTCTAATGCGTCATACAATATGAAATACTATTTTTCCAGTAATAAATAGGAAAATTAATATAACAGAGAATCACCCAAGACGTTAATAAGATTTTGACCAAAGATATGAGGGGAATCACCCCAAAATTTATTAGGCTATTTAATAATAAAATACTTATACACAATATCAATTAACAATGTCTACTAAAGGGAGCATGCACCATTACAAACAAAAGTCAAATACTTATACCAACACTAAAAACTCCAGCCCAAAGACGGAGAACCTCACTTTTGAAAACCCAGAAACCCCTAAATCCCTAAACCCCATAGATTTACGAGTTAAATCTGGATATTATCCAATACAATTAAAGAAAGTTATTAAATATTATATAAAAGATTTGGGACTTTTATTTACTATATAATAATAAAAATTTAATTAAAGATGTTTCAGGAAGTGGGTTTATATGATTTGAAAATCAATGGGAAATGGTGCCCAATATGCAATCTTACAATTTGCATGGAAAACAGCTACAGAACTCTGAGAGCTTTTGACGAAACTATGTAAGAACTCCAAGAATATGTTGAGTTCGGAGTTTATGATGGAGTAAGCTCCATCGATATCGAAGAAGAAGAGAAGGAGATTGAGAAACACGTACTCAACTTTTATAGAGAAAGAGTATACCTAAGAAAGTTGTGGGCTCACAAGAATTCATTATTTTGAGTTAATTTTTAAAGAATAAATTAAAATAGAATCAGAGATGAGACAACCAGAGAGATTGAACAGATCAGATGATTTAAATAATATTAAAAGGGCTTGACCCTTATAGCTTTAAAGCTTATCGATCGGGGGTCCCTAGAGACCTCAATGTGATCAAATTATTATTATTATTATTAAATTAATAAAGATATAAGTTTAGAAATCATAAATTTTTTATCATAAAATATTTATTCAAATTCTTTAAAGATTAAAATAATTGAAGAAGTTTAAAGAATCATAGTATTTTTTGGATGAGATTCCTGCACAAAAACTCAAATTTATTTTATTTCTCAATAAACATATAAGAAAATTCTAAATCAGAATTTCATTTACCATTACCATAATAAAACAACATTTTCTATATAAATATAATTTTCAATGTTTATATTTATCCCTTGTCTCATTATATTTAAAACTATATATAAACTAAATGATTTAATGAAAATTTAGTGTGATATTTATTTTATTAAAATTTGGAAACTTTATCAAGATTATAAAAGAAATTGGATGTTCAAATATGAATAATTAGATCATAATATCTGATAAAGATTTTGAGAAAGTTATAAATTACATATTTTATTCGTGGTGCAGGAAACTTCCTAAGGGGAGGGAAACTACTTTTTGGGGCATGAGACATTCCCCTGAGTGCTAATAGCATTTTGGGGTCAGAAAACTTTCGTCCTTTCCGATTTCTATAATTAATCAAGCTAAAATAAGCAATAAAAGGCAAATTTTGCATTTTAGATAATCAAAAAAGTAATTATTATAGAGAAAAATTAATTAAGTAATATTATTTTTAGTATATTTTTAAAAATTCGCAGTAGTTTTAGTTTGCTAGTATTGATGTCCTTTTTTTCATTCTGTATGGCTCCAATTAACTATATTTTAACCTTGATTGTATGTTTAAAGCGGAAATTACATTTCTCAATTAGAGTTTAAATTTGATATTTAAATGTCAAATTATTGTAAAACAATATGCATTAAAAAATGCATTTATAATATTTGAATTTTGATTTTTTGTTGTTGAAATCTTTGATTATCAAATTTACCTAAAATCTGCTTCCACTAATTTATATTATTATATAATTCAATTAATTTCCCAAATGCATACAAATTCTTTCAATAAATCACTTAAATAAGCTTTCATGTATATAATAAAGAAATCTATAGAAAACATGAATCATTAAAAGTGGTGTACTTTGAGTATTATGATAATTCTTTGTAAAAGCGTTTGAGTACATAAATCGTCTGAAAGTAGATATTATTTCTTGGGTTTTGGTATTAGTACTCAAAAATAAAAGAATATAATAATTCATTGCAACTAAATTAAACATTTTATCAACTTTAAATCAAACTTCCATTTATCTATTTAATTTGTAATTTTTTACAGACAGAATTTGTTATTTAAATTATTAAAGGCTAAAACTGGACTAAAAATTAATAATTTTGCTAATTTAATAAATAATATGTCAAATTAATTAAGTTCATAATCATAGTTGCAAAAGAGATGTATGCATAGTCTTAATTTAATGATAAAAAAAACTCAATTTTCCTTTCTATTTGTCACACATCGATTGAAGTCATGACAATAGCTTTAATTTGCAATATAAGTCAAAAATTATTAATTAATAACACTACTCTTTTAATAGCAAAATTTAAATCTACAAAGTCATAGCTAATAGATAAAGTTATCTACCCTTTTAAAGTAAATTTGAGAGAATTAGTGATTAAATTTATCAATACCTATTTCAGCCTTTATTCATCAAAATAGAGTTTTTCAGGCAAATTTGGCTCAAGGACAGCTTTCATTTCTATTTTTTTCTCACTTGCAACTAATTTAAACCTCTTTAAATTATTAAATTAATTTGGTATCAATTGTATCTTTAGGGTTTTATAATTTTAAACTATAATCGTATTATTTATTTAAGTTTATAATAATTATAAAGTTAAAAATTATAAAACTTTGATTTGTTGCTCTATAAATAATTAAACACTATATGAAGATAATTATTAAATTAAGAATGCAATATTTACATAATGACTACTTTTTTTAAATTAAACAGTTAAAATAATTTTAGAATTAATCTATTTTATATAATAAATGCCATTTGTAATTTTGGATAATTCTCTTGCAGCTATTTAAATCAAGTTAATTATTGATACCTCAAACTCAAATTTCTATATGTTTAATATTTTTTATAAGTCAATATAAATACATGCAATGATTCTAAATTATTAGGTTTCTATCGCATTTTACAACCATAATTATTAATTAGTAGTTAAGCTTTCTATTAAAATATGCTAATTATAGAAATTATTTAAGTTTAACTCTCTACCAAAAGAAAAAATTTAGTGAACTTTAATTTTAGTTTTATTTTTTTTACTATTTTTTTAAATATAATAACTTATGCATGATTAGTATATTTATTCGTGCTTTAGTATTCGATAAATAAATTTAAACAAAGTATTTTAACCTAATATACAATATAAACTATGAATTTTAATTAATTATTGTAAAATACTTCTAGATATTTTTAGGCTTTGATTCAAACATAAACATTTAAGCATAGCAATTATTATTAAATACAATTCTCTTTAGGTTTATCAATCATCTCATTTAAACAATTAAGGTTAAAATATTTGATTATTAAATAAATGTATTTATTTACAATTTTTAATATATTTAATAATAAAACTTAAATTAATTTTATAAATAGAGAACACATTTTGATTTTAGTTTATTAATTTAATAAAAATATTAAATGTGTAAATTCTCCTTACCCTATAACAATTTTTAGGATCTGCTTCTTGTAAACTTGACTTAAATCTTCCATTTTTAAGCAAAAAAAAATCCAGAATGTCATTTACTAGGAATAATAGAATTTTGGATGAATTCCTAATTACTTGAATAAGTTTTTTACCTTCACTTTTCTATATAAAATGTTCTAGACTATCCAATACGCCTGTAATTGAATTAATTGGAGTCCTCATATCATGAGATACTGTAGCCGTAATCATTTCGAAAAAATTATTTTCCATTTTTAATTTCTCATACTTTACAAAATTTAATACAAAATAATAACCTTTAATTGGCCAAATTTATTTTGTTTAAAAAGGGTTATAAACATTATACTCTAATAATTATATTTATAAAAAAAAAAGTTTACAAAGCTTGTGATTCTGTGAAAGAGTACTAATCTTAGTTCTCTGTTCAAGAAATCAAAACCCCCTAACTCCTTAACTAGATGTTTAAGTTGTTTGATTGTAGTGGGATCTTATTGAGGTAGGAAGATAGGCTAATTTGCAAAATGAGAAATAGATATTAGCGAAATTTTAGGGAATAATTATGATGAGAAATATTAAGTTTTACTTTTTAAGCTTAGGTATGGAACTAGTATATAAATAGACTAAGTCAAACCAGTACTAAATTATGCAGCTATAGAAATGCTCCTACACAAAAGTACCTCTACTGTAAAGTATTATTGCTTGTAAGCTATTTAACATTATAACTCAACCACATGAAAGCATCCTGCAAGAAAATAAAAGCTCTCATATTTTCATATTGAGTAAAAATTAAAAAAAAATTCAAAAATTAGAAATCAATCAAATCAAAATATTAGAACCTTCCATTATCGTTATCATTCTATTAGCTTTTCGTAATTATAATTAAATTTAAGAATTTGTAATGTAAACCAAACGAATCAGAGGTCCACTTGATAAATCCAACCATCGGCCCTCCAGTAAAGATGACTCCAAGCACTGTCGATGGATAAAATGCAGCCGCACCTTGAATTGGTTTCCACTCCTTCAAGCACGACTGCTGTAGGAACTAGCTTTTAACATCTCTGTCATAGTGTAGCCATGACGCTAAGAGGAGCCTTGCAAGCTGAGGCACGAGTCAAAGTATTATCATGAAAGCCAGAGTGGCATATTCTATTATACTTGATTATTGGACTTTCAAAATACTAGAAGTTGATGGCATCTTTGCTTAAGATTTCTATCAGCGGCATTTTAAATAGTTTCATTTATTGCTTGAGAAACTAAATGTATGGAGGCATTAGTTCAGCAAACTTCTGTTGCCCTAAGTGTGAAATTTTTACTCTCATCTTAATCAATTGCATAAGTTCAGTTTAAATGGCTAAGTATAAATCAATGATAACTCAATAAATGATTGATTATTTAAATCCATCTACGACTAATCTTATTGCATTCACAAACAGCTTCAACTTTAAACTTATTTTATAGGAAATCAAGAATATCTGGTAGGAGTAAGCAAGAAAGGGTCAGAGTAGTCTCAAAAGCACAAAGAGGAAGTCAGAAAGTTAAAGATTAAACAGATATGCTGATTCACGCGGATGTATAATGCCTTGCTATTAAACTTGCAATTTTTTCATAATAACTTTCAAACAAATAAAATCTTAAAATATAATCATTTAACTACTCTATCTCAAAATCGGCAAAATTTCGAGATAGAGTGCGGTTTTATTACAATTAAATATTATTACATATTATAAATTATAAATACTCTAATAAAACATTTAGGATTTATAATTATAAAATATAAATATAGATCAAATATTTTAAGTTCATAATTTATCATTTTTAATATCTATAAGATCATAGTTTTATAATTGATAAGAAATGATTTCATAATAGAATTTTTAAGTAATAGATATACAGGTTATTTCTAAACATAATTAATTTTTGCATTTTCCAGCCTTTCAACTCTTCTCTAAAATACTGCTTTTCAAAACTGCATTATGCAACTATTTCCCATAGGTATTTCCTGTTTAAAAACTTTTGCTAATCATTCAATAGTAGGCAATATCTCATAACTGTCCCTCTTAGATTTAGAATTAAACTATTATTGCTTTAATTATACAGCTTTAAGACAGTGGGAGTGAAAAGTTGACGGACTTCGCTTTTAGAGAAGTGCAATTGACTTCTATTAAGTACTGATTTGATTTATTCACTGTGAATATCACTTCTATATCGCAGCTTAATACTAAATTTATATACTCTATAATATAAATAGACCCCAAAAGCTTATAATTTGTGTCTCGCATTTAATTACTAACCCCAACCCCTAACAAATTCCCTATAAATCAAAGCACTTATAAACCTCATTAAGGTGTTTTGAAAAGATATCCTGATGATTTTTATGGTATACTCACAGAAATGACTACGGGTGTGAAAGAGCCCCATAATCTGGAGTATGCTCAGATAGATCTGAAGGCATAAAATTTAATGATAAATCTTTGACTTTTAGAAATAGTAGTCATAGATTTCAATATAAAAATAATATAATAGATAGTGGCTTTTGCAGTAGTTGTAGGCTCAGCAAGAGAAAAGTGGACTTATAGCTCTGTGTATTGGGATGTTTTGCCAGTTTTTGCAATAATCTTAGAGTGTGATATGGAATTTATTTCATATTTTGGAATAAAACACAAGAAATAATCAATAAGTTTGGCTGCTAAACATATTAAACAAGCGATCTGTGATGAAATTAAAAAGATAGTTAAGATAGTCATCATAACAGTTCAAGCATATCCAAGGAAATCATTATTTAATATTCTAGAACAACTATAGACAGCTATATTCAAGAGGTATCACAATGAAATACAGATAAAATTAGTTTGAATTAAATACACAAATAATTATTAAATCACATAAACCTGCGTTTTCTACTAATCCCATCAAAACCCCAACAATACCCTAAAATTAAAATCATTTAAACATCTAATTAATGTGTTTTAGGGTTTTTAATGCATGTCTTATAACATTAAATTAACTATTTCAGAATAAATAAATGGCTAACTCCTATCATTAAGAATTTAATAAATAGCACTTCAAATATTCATTATAATAGTATTATATAATTAAGGTTAGAATGTTGATCTGAGTAAATAAAAATAACTAAACATAATTAAGTGCTTATTTATACAATAATTATTTGCTTCGTTATCAACTGCAATATTATTTTATTTTATCAATTAATATATTTTTAATAATAGATTTAAATATAAATTCATAGATATTATATTTTTATCAAATTATTAAAGTCTTTGAATTAAGATGATTATTTATCTTTATTAAATAATCCATAAATCAATTATATTAATTAAAATTTAAAATAATTTTATATGTTTAGTTTAAATATGTTCCACATCTTAAACTTAAATCTACTATTCAACATCTATTATTTAGATTTAAGGTTATTTTCGCTCATTCAAATTGTTAGGTTGTTTGTTTTATGATTGATGTATACCGGTCTCAAAATTATGAGTAGTTTTTATCAGAAAACAAGCATCCTTTTGATCTTTTTCTATTGATAAAATATTTATCTACATTAATTTAATTCAATTTTCTCAAAACAATTTGCAAAAAATAAATTCGTAGTTATGCTTATAAAAATTCATAATTTTTATTGCTTCATATAGATTGTATTTTTATTAGGCACTTTCCTATTCAGTGATGGGACTCTTATTGTTAAAAATTAAATTAGTTGAGTTTTTTGTATCAAATATATTAAAAATTTGAGCAATACTTGATATTAAACCACATTTTCTTAATAAGGAAAGCATACATATTTAAAGTTAATTGTTAAATTATAAGATTTTTTTTATACTACAACTTTTTCAATATCTATATATATGTATTGAATTATTCTTGGAATTTATGAGTTTATATTTGTTCACTCTGTTATTCTTCAAAGTTAGTGTCTCCTAGTCCCTCTATATAGTTATAAGGATCAAGTATTAAAATAATATTAATATAAGTATTTTCTAAGACAATTTGTTCTAAATCTCTAGAATATTTTTGTTCTCATCTACTGATAATAACTTGAATGCTTCCTTATTTGCTAATACTACTTCCTTATTTTTTTAATCAAGAAGTAGCAAGGGTTTTGGGAAATTCAGTAAGAGATTCCTTAAGTCTTCATTTAGCTTTTGATTTTACTTAAGTGAAACATATGTCGTTTTATAGGGAGGAAGTTTCTTGCCTAGAAAAAAATACTTAAATATTCTAAAAAATTGAATCAGACATTACAATTTTTCTTAAAAAGTTTTTGAAAACTTTATATTGACCATTATATTAGAAAAGATATTTTACATAAGATAAGCAAAATCAATATTCTAGAAAGTTATTAAATTAAAAAATAATTTTTAAGATATTAAGTATAAATTATAATTGATTAGAAATTTTAAACTTAAATAATCCAAAATTAAGGTTTATATTTAATTATTAATAAAAATATTCTTGATGATTTCAATTTAAATTTAAAGATTTATTTTTAAATTGTATGTATTTAAATTTTTAGTTTAATTTTCATGAAAGAAATAATTACATTTAATGATATATAAAATTTGGGAAATAATTCAAAAAAGTGGAATATTTAAGCCAAATCAGAAAAATAGCTAGGAAAATTTACCGTTTTTAGTGCTTATAAATATACTAATTATAAGTATTAGCTTCTACACTCCCTCTCATTTTCATCAAATTTTATTTGGGTTTATTTAATCAAATTTATAAATACAATATTGATCATAAATCTTTCAAAATTAAAAATTATTAGAAATACTAAATTAACGAAATAAAATTCTATGTTATTAAATTCAATTTAAAAATGGATTAATGCATTAGGTGAAGAACCTAAAACCTCCCTAATAGTCAGACACTTATACATTCACTTCTCTTAGTAAGTATACATTTTATTTAACTTGAGCATTAAATAACAGATATTCAATGCTTAAGATATACTTATGCTTGAAAATTTCAGTTTTAAATAAGCTGTTTTAAAATTAGGATTGCAGAACTGCTAAAGATTATATATTAAAGATATTTCTCTTAAAACAGGAAAATTCAGATTATACCTAAAGACTATTCTAATTCACAATGATAGGGTTCTTTGTAGAATCAGAAATGAATTGAGAAATATATAAATAAATAAAATATTAAAGCGCAAAATAAATAGTACTGTTTTTACAAATGACAATATGTCTATTTATGTCTTTATTTATTTCGTTTTTTGTAAATTAGATTAAGCTTTGTTTTAATAAATAAAAATTAATGCCGTTTTTTGTATTTGTGTTTAAATTAATTCCCAATCTTTTGTATTTTATCAATAATATAAATAATTAATTAAAGTTTATAAATATATCTTGCACCTAAAAATTTTCTTAATCTATAAATTTTTATTAGATATTAATATATAAATAATTGATTAATTTATGCAGTCGTAAAATTATATTATTTATATATTATAAAATATAATGGAATTATTCAATAAAAAAATGAATTATATTCATATTTGATTAAAACTGTTTTGTTAAAATTATTTAATCTTAGAAATTTAAAACAAAATAACATAAATATAAAATGCAAAAAAATTAGGCAATAAAAAATAATTATAAACAAATTTTTCAAAATAGTTTCTTAAAATTAAAGAATACCGAGCAATCTTAGAATAAGTCTTTGTATTAATTATTGCTAAAATACATTTTAATGAGGAAATTATAAAAAATAAAAACATAATAAAATAATTAAAATTATAACACCCAAGTATAAGAGTATATCATAAATCAATTTTGTGAGAAGCAAAATTATAGCGAACTGTTTGAATAGCTTTTTTCTTAGTCGATGTATAGAACGGATAAACTCTTATTGCTCTCACGAATACCTCAGTTTAAATCAAGACCAACGATCAGTTCCCTTTCGACGACATGAGCAAAGTTTTTAAGCCTTTATGGATGGAATCACAGCCTGTAAGCTGGAGATGCAGTTTTATGTAGGAGAGCCATTCCCTTTAAGCACAGCGGATCTAGCAAGACAACTGTAAAAGGGATTCGTGTAGAGTAGCAAGACAAATGGCTGCAACAGACATTGATAGTCAAGACAACTAGGAAATAAAGTCCGAAGCATCATCCAAATCAATAGCTCATTACACTATTCCACATTTAGCTGTAAGAGCACTTTTAGCAGTTGTTAAGTTCAATATCTTTAGAAGATAAGCAGATTATAATGCATCTGCTCAGATGTTTATTGCTCTGATGATGTAATTAATTAGTCAGCTTTTTAAAAATTAAAATATCTATAATATTAATTACTAATAGTTGCCTCTTTCCTCTATTAACTACTTCTTTTTCGATTATATTAAACTTTTTTTCCCAATAAAGTGCAAGTGATTTATTTAATCCATCCTGGTGATCTGTAGAGTAACATCGACCAAGACAGCTTTGACAAAAAGGGGATATACTCAATCTTCCAAAACATTGTAAATGAATATTTCCTTTAAAATTTCAGCTATTGTGATCTTGGCTCCATTTGTATAGGCAACTATATACACATCGTTCATATTCTAATATTATTTCTAGACAATCAAATTGTAAATTTCATTGAATCCTTAATTAACAGATATTCTTAAAGCGATTGATCGTTTGGTATACTCGATGTAAATTAGATTTTACTTTTTTATCAGTAGTGCATGTTGCTTCATCTTATAGTGCATAAATATAAAATTTGGAATGAAAATGTATCAAGATATAAATTGATTTTAATCAAATGAGTTGACTGCTAAATTATCAATATTTAAACTATGGGAATAGAGGTAAGAAGCGTAAGTGATAATTCGATGAGCCCGTCTAATTAGTTTGCGCACAAGAGGAGGCAGCTGGACTGTGTGAATTTCGTTGATTATCTTAAGGGAAAGTTGAAGATTTCAATCAAGAAGGAGCAATCCCAGCAGAAGTAACTCGCCAATAAGAATTTGACCATGAGGGACTCAAAAGAATCCCTCTAACACCTGATAGTCTTTCTACGGCATTCATTGCTGACAGCACCATTGCGGATCTGACATAGTTTCTAAGATATTGCTATGCGTTTAGGCATTAGGGTCTCTACAGTTTTAATAATCCTCAGGAGATGGCGAGTGAACGGATACAAAGTCATATACAAACGAGCAAACTGCGCTCGCAACCGCAAGCAAATACTAATGTAGTGGTAGATTAGACAGATCTGCTCCGTGGACTCCTTCTAGGCAATGGTTAGCCTCTCACTCTCAAGGAGAGCGAATATTTTCAAGGTTATGTATAGGCTGATCTATTTACAGCTCTGGCGCTTGAGAGGATCTATAAAGGAAATGAGACACTCTTTGCTAAACCTTTGTATCAGTATAGTGCCAAAATTAGGGGGCTAAGTAAGTTCAAGCCGGCTCAAGAAGAAAATGCCCGCGAACTAGGCCAGATGATATAGACCGGGAAGCACGTAATTTACATTGACTAGACTACCGTCTATCTCTGTCAGACTCCTGTGATAGTTTGGTGCAAGAAAAGAGTCGCTATCACGATCCCCAAAACCACAAGACGCTCCTTTACAAACGTTGGAGCAATAAGTAGCCGCGTAGGCCTAATCGCATTTATTTTCACTAGAGGTCTCAACGGCGAATGCTTCAAAAGTTTTCTTGAGAATATCAAGAAGCGCATCCGAGATACTGCCTACTGTGTCATGGATTACTTGTCCGCCCACGACAGCAGGATTGTACGAGAGGCCTTCAGCTCTTCACTAATACACTTTTCTTACCACCATAGAGTTGCGCCATGAACTCTATAGAGCGACTCTGGGTTGGCGTAAAACGGGAATGGAGAATACGGGCGGGTCATTTGCTTTAGTGATCGCCAGCTCTCCGAAGAGGTAATTTGGCAGACGATACAAAAGATCCTGGATGGTCTAGACCAACTGTAAGTGCGCAACATCTGTTCCTCAAACATTACAGCTCTGGTAAATGCTTTGCAGGGCAGTGTGGTTTGATCAAAACTGCATCTTTGATGGAGTCGAATAATGCGAAGACTTATTTGCTTTGATTGAGCTTTGCTGCAATATTAATCGATTGGTTAAGCAAGCAAATGTTACTTTCGAAGTTGACTCTTCAAAAGAACACTTTCAGAATGATCTAGGGCGGCCTGCCAACTTTCCAGCTTGTCGTTCTATAAGCCGAGCTTCTGCTTCTTGGCTGCCCTTTTACCTTCCCTTATTAATGTCAAACTGGTTCGACTATGAGTATTCTTGGAGAGAGGAAAATTCTAGAGGAATCAAGTTGGCAGCTCTTTCAACCTTAGATTTTTTATCGCGTAGTGCTTAAAAAGCGGCATGTAACTCTTGTAAAAATCCTATCGCCAGGTCTATACGTTAACAGTAGGCTTACGAGCCAGGCCATATCCGGCTAGCCGCTCTTTGAGATCACTTGGGGCTTCTTCATCTTCTCAAGGATTTCCGCAACCTTCTCGAGGAGCTCATATTTTGGCGGAGGCCTCACGCATTGCAGTAATCGAATATCTTTGTACAAGGGGCATCATAGATATCCTCTAATGAATGGAAGTAGTTATTCCTTGGTCACAATAGATAAATTGATTTTTGGCAGGAAGTACCAGTTCCAGATGATCAAGTCATAGAGTTCCTGCTTGGAGATGATATAGCGGGAAAGCTACTCAATATAAACTTTAGTCTAATCGTTCATCGCAATTGAGGTTAGATAATATTTAGTGAGTTTCGATTAATCTCTCATTATTTTGTTACTGCACCTGTGAAATACAACCAAAACTAGCGATTTGTATTCCCCAACTTAAAACGCAGCAACTGTTAAAAATTACGCTGACTTTCTTAGGCGGTAGCGTTATATTCGATCTTCTCATCAGTCAAAAATACTCCCCGCAGGCTACCTCGGCAAGTTCCTAGTAGGCTCAAATGCGAAATGGGGATTGGCGAATATAAAGAAACCTTAGGAGTCGCAACTTTATTTCGTGTTATCTCCTAGAGCGCTTACGAATATTGAATCAAACGCCTAGGTCAGAGAGCTAATGATGATATTACCAGTGATGAATATGGTACAGGTTAAAGTAAAAACCGTAATGATAAACTTTCTTAATGGTCTAAGGGTCTCATGTGCTTATGTGCTCAAGCACCCTTTCCATTAAAAAAAGTATTCAGTCATAAATCACGAATATTAGATCGAATCAATCAGAGGCAAGTCTATCTTATTCAAGCTAGTGTAACATGGTTCAGATCGTATCGTCTTCGCTGATAATTTTTATCTCGCACAGCATTTTGTTGACGATCTTGGCCCCCTATATGATTACATTAAACAAAATAAGATATAGGTATCCCAAACACAAATTGTAAAAGCCAAGGCAATTGCTTAGGGGCAGCAAAACCGCTGCTAAATTAACTCAACGACAACTGCTGTTATCGGATATTGACTTTGACACGTGGTGGTACTATTCTAAAATACTTATATCACACATTAGAGCCCAGAAAACTGAGATTCAACAGCTTGAGGATCGAGGGGGCTAAGCCACAGTATTAAGTGAGTATAATTAAAATGGGGAGACAGTTAAAAATTAATGAAAAAAGAAATCAAATATAATTATGTTCAAACCAATATACATTAGTTAAGATTAAACAGTCTCTAATTTGAATTAAGTTTAACTACATGCTTATTTAACTTTAATTTATTAATCAAATATGGAATTATTTAATTTTTGTTTTTTTCAACTTTTCCATTTCATTTCTATTTTAGGGCATCTCTCTACACTCTTTTCTTATAACTTTCATTGCAACTTTTCTTAAGTACTTTTTGTCAAAAAAATTTAGATATCTTCAGGATATCTTCCTTGAGCTATCTTCAGGGTATCTTCCTAAAAAAAAAATAAAAATTTGAATTTTACAGCAGCAGCAACAATAATAGCAATAGCAGTAAAATAAACAGTAGCAACAATAATATTAGCAATAATTAATGCGCTGGGATTTTTCACAAAAAATCCAAATTTACAAAGTTTCTTAGTTTTTTGAACTAGTGATGAAGATGAAGAAAATGATGGTGAAAATAAAAATAGAATGAAAATCACAGATTTTTAATTTTTGAAATTCTCTAGAATTTCAGCAGCGCATTAATTATTGCTAATATTATTGTTGCTACTGTTTATTTTACTGCTATTGCTATTATTGTTGCTGCTGCTGTAAAATTCAAATTTTTATTTTTTTTTTAGGAAGATACCCTGAAGATAGCTCAAGGAAGATATCCTGAAGATATCTAAATTTTTTTGACAAAAAGTACTTAAGAAAAGTTGCAATGAAAGTTATAAGAAAAGAGTGTAGAGAGATGCCCTAAAATAGAAATGAAATGGAAAAGTTGAAAAAAACAAAAATTAAATAATTCCATATTTGATTAATAAATTAAAGTTAAATAAGCATGTAGTTAAACTTCATTCAAATTAGAGACCGTTTAATCTTAACTAATGTATATTGGTTTGAACATAATTATATTTGATTTCTTTTTTCATTAATTTTTAACTGTCTCCCCATTTTAATTATATTCACTTAATATTACATTGATTGCGTTGTTTCTGTTAATTACGCTGTCTGCTATCAATGTTTCCCATCGTGTGAGCAAATCATTCTGTTTATACATGTCACTCACCAGGAGGTCCTCACCTTCAAGCAATTAAATAGTGATTCAAAACCCCAAAACCTTTAGTGAGGTTTATAAGTGCTTTGATTTGTAGGGTATAGTTGGGGTCTTATTGGGGTTAGTAGAGAAATTAGGTCAAATTGCAAAATGAGAAATAGAAATTAGCGAAATTTAGGGTCTATTTATGATGAGTTATATTTAGATTTACTGCTTAAGCTTAGGTATGGTACAAGTATTAATATAGACTAAGTCAAACAAGTAATGAATTATGCAGCTATAGCAAAGCTCCTGCGCAAGAGTGCCTCAACAGTTAGGTGTCAGTGCTTGTGGCTGTTTAGAATTATAATTCAGGCACTTGAAAGCATCCTAAAAGTTCTCACAGCACCATATTGACTACCTCGGCGACTCGAAGGCTTTAAAGTATTGGGCATACTTTCCACTAGACTAGCGAGCTGTGATGTTTCATCGCAGGTTTCCTGACATGCTTATCTCTCCTTAGACTATAGCTTATATTTATAGACGAAATGGTATTACTTTCAAGACTGTCAACAGAGTGAAGAGAGTGATTGATTTTACAGTGCCATTTTATAGTAATAATTTAAACTATATATATGATTAAATACAGAGAGCTACAGATAATAACATCAAGTTCTTACATGCAGATGAAGCTGTGTTTACATTCAACACTTTTATTAATAAGTCATGGTACAAGAAGTATGATAACATAGAAGTTTATGACTAAAAAGTAAAGGTAGTCACCCATGCAATTTTAGCTGGTATAAGTGAAGATTCAGGCTTAGAGAGTTATGTCATTCACCCTCGCTCTATTAAGCGAGAGTAGTATATAGAGTTCCTACATAAGCTCAGAGAGAAGTATAGCAATCAAGAGATCATCCTGTTTGTTGATAATCTTTCAGTTCATAAGACTAAGGAGTCTAAGAAAGCCTATGAAGAACTAAACATAACTCCTGTTTATAACGTTCCTTATAGCCCATAATTTAATGGAATTGAATTCTACTGGAGTTAAATCAAGACTCATTACAAGAAGCTGCTGCTGTATCATCTTATGCATGACTTGCCTATCGATACAGTAGACTTAATTCAAAGCAGCTGTAAGAGAGTGAGCGTAGATAAGACAACAATTTGTGCGAGAGAGGGAAGAATGAATGTTTATAAATAAGTTTTAGATTTAAACGAATGAATATATTCACATATTAAATTGGCCCATAAATGGGTTTGGCTTCTCTTTCTTCTCTTCTTCTTATGGCTTGCTTGGGCCCATATTTCTTCTCTTAGTGCCAGCTCCTGCATCTATGTTCATTTCATCTGGTTTTTAAGCATCTTTATAAAGTCTCTTGCTCACTTCATGAATAGTCTATGACTTTCTCTCTCTGTGAACCTTAGCATGCTCTTTCATTAGGAATATACCAGTTCCAGGTTTCCCTACAAAGTTATATGTCAAAGCTTACTAGAGAGGAATGGATGCTTCTTAAGCTCTGCGAGCCAGGTCTCACTTATTAATATGCCTTGCTCCTTTTGATCTTTAGGAGAAATAGAGTAACGTTTCTTGTGAGTTTCTTCAATAATCTCTCTGAGATAACTCTCTCTCTCAAAGTTCCAAAAACACCAAAGAAGAAGTTCCTTTCTGGAAGTTTGTTAGAGAGTTGTTTCTTGGTAGGAAGATAAACTACCAACTCTTCATAATTCATCGCATCCTCGTAGAGATTAGTGACTGAAATCTCTGGGTAGTTTGGTATATCTATCAACTTTATTTCATTGTTTTTGAAGGCTTTCTTCTCATCACAGAGAAAAGTTTTTCAGAATGAAATTTTGGTACCTTTCATTATTGGAAGGAATAAACCCACTATAGTATGTGATTAAGTATATGTCATATGCTTACCATGATGAGTGAGGTATCGATAGAGATCTTCCTTGCTTCTTAATCTTGAGATCATTTCTTAAGCTTCAACCCTCTTCATTGCAGTACTTATAGATTACATCATTGTTTCTTCTCTTCTTATTGAATTTCAAATATTATATATATAGTTCTGGATCCTACTGTTAAAAATCTTAGTATTAAATATGGGCATCTTATAGGAGGTCAACCTGGTAAGATACGTGGAGAAGCTGGCAGAAGCTATAACAAACTTCAGAGATGGAGCTCCATTTTTATAAAATTAGTTCCATTAAATTAGTACTAAATTTGTTTAAATTTAATTAGTACTGGTACTAATTTCGTTTAATTTTAATTGGTACCAATTTAATAGTACCAAAACTTAATTAGTACCAAGTTTTAAACTAATGAGGTTTTAATGGAAAAATTCCAAAATGGTTCAAAACCTAATTGGTACCAGTACCAACCTGAATTTATTCTCAGTTGGTACCATAATTAAAAAAATTAAGCATAAAATAAAAAAATTTATAGTTATAAACTAAGTATAAATATGATGTCTAACATCTAAGAATCAACCATTGTTGTTGCAGTCACAGCTCCTATACAAAGTTAGTATAGCCAGTGAGGTTTTCACTTATCAAATAATAGAAATTTAAATTTGAATTTAAACATGGCGGATAACTTAAATCGCAAAGCAGTCTCTCTTGGCAGTGGATAATCTTAGCTAAACTTTGGCTAAAACTAAGAAGCCAGATATCATCTACATTGAAAAGGAGCCAGAGCTTAAAGCTCTTGAGTTTGAATCAGAGGTGTTTGTTCTAGAAATAAATATCAGGAAGCAGAGATGGTATTTAAATGCTAATCGAAGATGTTGAGGAGTTAAAAGAACAGCTCACAGTAGAAAAGGTTATAGCATTTTAATGTAATGAATGCTAAAATTTCTTCTCATCTGATTCTAGCTTGAAGAGGCACATCAAAGAAATACACTCTGGTAGAGCTAAGATCTATTTCAAGCATGATAAGGTCGATGGTAGATATTAATGCACAACTTGTATGGGGTCCTATACCCATTCAGCAAAAGTGAAGAAACAAATGCAATAGCATCACTTAAGCGAGTTCTTGATTCAAGATAAAGAAACTTAAAAGCTTATACCTGCCAAGAGAAAATCAAATACTATTGAGTCATAAATAGATTAACAGGAGAGATTCAAGAGATAGAAGCTGCATCAACCGGTAGGCAACACTATATTAGCATGCTTCTAAGCCAAAGCTCTGAACATACCTACATTAAATGCAATTGATATAGCAGTTGTATTGATAACTATTTGCAAATAAGCGTTACTGCAAAACCTAAACTTATTGTAATTGATGATTATGCATACAAAGTGTATCCTTACAGCTATCTACTTAAGAATGAGCAGTACCAAAATGAGTTTGCTAACGAATACATGATTCTTAGAGAGGCTTGATTGCAAGAACTTGCTAAAGCTAAATGGTGTCATTTAAGCTACGGTTATATCGCATTAAGGCTTAAGAAATTTGAAATGACTTTGAGAGACTATCTCTATCATAATCGATACCCCGATGATTTAAACGATATAGTAAATATGATAAAGGGTGTCAAGGAGTTGCATGAACTTGGGTTTGTTGATAGAGATTTGAAGCCTGAAATTGTAATTATGAATCTCTGCCCATTAGAAGTAGTTCCAATCGATTTCAATAGAGCTTTAAGATAAGAGATCGTTACTTTAGAATAGGTGCTTGGGACTACAGGATACTTCCCAATAAGTGAGAAGTGGACAAATGGTAATGAATAATGGGATGTTTGGGCAGTAGCTGCAATAATATTAGAAAGGGATATGGAAAGTATGTCTTACTTTGGTACTAAACATGAAAAGCAATAAATAAGTTTGGCTTAGAAACACATAAAGTAAGAAGATGTCTGCAAAGAAATTAAAAGCATAGTAGAGATGATAATCGTGAGAGCTCAAAACTATCCTAAATAAATATTAGATGATATCCTTGACCCACTAGAGAGAGCATAGTTCAAAAGATACAATAAAGATAAACAGATAAAATTTGTTTGAATAAATGACATTAATACTCATTAAATATTCATTAAATTCACATAAAACCTGCATTGTGTCTACTAACCCCAATAATACCCCAACTATACCCTACAAATCAAAGCACTTATAAACCTAATCAAGGGGTTTTAGGGTTTTAACTATTGTTCCATTTATACTATCATTAGAAGTTATTGGACATCTTCGCAACTTTTAAAATAGATTTGCACTACAATCATAAAATAACCATTTAGAAACCCTAAAATTATATAGCAACTGTATCAGTTAATTGATTTAACTCGAGCATGAATGAATTAAATACTTTCCTCTCTTCCATTCATTAACTAAAGCTTGGGATACATTTCAAATGAAAATATCTCGCTAGATTTGCAAACATTTGTAGCAGTGATCCCATATTTGTTCAAGAACTTTAACCCACTATATTCCTAAGAGGAGAAGTAGAGGATATTTAATAATGTGTGGCCTGGTACAATATCGACTATCATGAACAAAATATTGTGCGTCTTAAAAAGCAAATCTGAATGTGCTAGATGATTTTCTTGAAATTTTTCAGATAATTTTTAATTCCTATTCAATCTTCAGATTGCTTCTTAACTGTTATCTGTAACACTAAAAGTGATATATAATTATTGTTCTTGTTTGGCATCTTTTGAAAAAAGCAATAGTAATATAACCACAGAAATCTTTAAGATCAATAGCCATAACCTCATCATTTACTTATATTAAAATTTAAGTTAAAATTCACATTCTACTCAAACTGCTCAGTTGCGTAATAGCTCATTACACTATTCCACATTAAGCTGTAAGAGCACCTAAGTTCATCCTCTCAATTGCTTAGACAATATCTTTAGTAGATAAGCAGAATATAATTTATCTGCTCAGGCTCAGATGTTTATTGCTCAGATGATATTATTAATTAATCAGCTTTTTAAAATTAAAATATTTATAATATTGATTACTAAGAAATTAAGCTGTTTAAACAGATGGCTATAATTCTGCTTCTCACAAACTTGATTTATGATACAGTTTAATACTTGGCTGTTATAAATTTAATCATTTAACATTATGTTTTTATTTTTTATAATTTCTTCATTCAAATGTATTTTAGCAATAATAATATTCCTAATCTATAATTAACCTAATTATAGATTCATTAATTTAAAGCTTAATATAGTATAAATATCTTGATTTTTATTATACTAGGATGTATTATAATTTGGAAATTTCGAAATCTATAAATCAAATAAATTTAGCTTAAGATAAAAGTTGGCATAAATATATAATCTCGATATTTTTATATCTAACCTATAGCCAAAGCCAAGCTCTGAGATTAAATAGACTTCTTAGTGGAATTAATGAATGATCTAAAAGGTCTAATTTTAAATATATTTAGCTTGCTCTCGGGATGAGATCAAATCCTTATGCCAATTATTAAATCATCTTATTTTTAATTCTCAAACAACTAATCTTAAGATCGTAATTTTATCAAGCATAAACAGACACTGTTATAATATTATTTATAATTTCCCTTATAAGAACGTAATCACTAATTATAAAAAAGATTTGCTAAAATTTATTGAATGATATACACAATAAATCACAAACAAAGTGGTTAAAATGTATTGGGTGATTGTACCTACATCATAAATATGATAGTAATAGATCAAAAACATTAAAGAAATCAACAGATTAAGTATATTTTGCAAATAAATACTGAATAAAAATATTGATTGAAATTGTATTTATTTTCATTTAATCATAAGAGCCAATCAAAACATATTTCTTTTTCTAAATTAAAAGTTAAATAGTTTTATGATAAGTTTATTGTTGAAATTGATATTTAGACTTAAAAATAAATGCGAAAATGACAAAATTTGAATATAAAAGTATTCAAAACCCCAAAACTCCTGAAGTTGTTTGATTGAGATTTTGATTGATAAAAGCAGACTACTAACGCATACTTTATTAGGGTTTTAATAGGGTTTATGTAGTGGTTAAATGTTTAAATACTAGTAATTTAAGTGAGAATATGCGAGGTCTGGGATCAGTTTATTACATTGAGTATAGATTTATTGTTTAAGTTGAGTTATGGATGGGATGATAATAGCGATCAACTCAAACCCATTCTAATATACACGTCTATAGCAAGGCTGGTCCATAAATCTCCAGTAAATTTTAGGTCTCACTGTCTATTATATCATTGAATATAAAGAGATAGCATCTTAATTATAAGCCTTAGAGACCACTAAAATTTTAGCAGCAATACATCGATTATCTTATTAATGATAAATCTTAAATATTGGGGTCATTTCTCTCTTGCCTAGAGAGCTGTGATGTTTCATCACCAATTTCCTGAGCTTCGTATATTCGCTTAATCGATAATTAACATTTATAAAAAGAATGGAATATCATACAAGACAGTCAATTGCATAAAGAGAGTGATTGACTTTAATTTTCCATTTTATAAGGATAATTAAAATTATATTTAATTAACTTCATAGGGCTATTAATAATAACATCCAGTTCATACACGCTGATGAGGCAGTATTCACCTTTAATACTTTCATAAAGCGAATAAGTTGAAATAAGAATGGTTGTATATTTAAAATACAGATATATAATGAAAATGTCAATAGCATCAACTCTTGTATTGTCTTAAAACCTCAATTTTCTTTATTCCCTCCTTTGAAGCCAGTTAAAATTTTTTCACTTGTGCAGTAGCAACTCCTGTGACTTTGAAGTTGTGGATCTATCAATGTTGGCTTATCAGTATCTTTCTGGATTTAAGATAACTCTACCTGGACTTAGAATGTTCTTCCATAAAGCTGCTTCAATGGTTTTTATCCACTAACTTTGGTTCAGGAGTCACTAAAAAGCACCCTAATATTCTAGATAGATTTAAGGCTAATTCTAGATGGATTGTAAAATCGTATTCTACTTTTGACACCACACTTGAAATGAACTTTAAAAAGCCAAACTAGCTTCAAAAATTTTAACTGGCTTCAAAAGGAGGGATTATCTTCTTCATCACTATCATACCTTGTTCTGCTTCAAACCACGAAAAATATTCGCGTTGAGTTCTTGATCTTCTTAGTGTCAAAGATATCTGAGCTAGAGATGCTGTGGCTGCAACCTCGACCACTCCTCACTTTAACACTGTGTTGGTGGAGATGCTGTCAGCCTTAGAGACTCCATTATGTTTAGCCAAAATTTTAGAAATTTCAGAGATTTAATAAATTAAATTAGGTCTTGTTTGAATTATTATATTTTTGACTAAAATTAATTAAAATATCTCTTATAAAATTTCTTTATAGATTAAAACATTAGTATGATTAAAATTTCTCAAACATTAAAACTTAAAAAGTTTTAATAGACCTAATTTAATTTATTAAATCTCTGAAATTTCTAAAATTTTGGCTAAACATAATGGAGTCTCTAAGGCTAACAGCATCTCCACCAACACAGTGTTAAAGTGAGAAGAGGTCGAGGTTGCAGCCACAGCATCTCTAGCTCAGATATCTTTGACACTAAGAAGATCAAGAACTCAACGCGAATATTTTCGTGGTTTGAAGCAGAACAAGGTATGATAGTGATGAAGAAGATAATGAAGAAAATTGAGGTTTTAAGACAATACAAGAGTTGATGTTATTGACATTTTCATTATATATCTGTATTTTAAATATACAACCATTCTTATTTCAACTTATTCGCTTTATTAAGATCTTTTATAAGAGGTACAACAACATAAAAGTTTATTATTAAAAGTTAAGGTTTAAATTATTGCTATTCTTGGTGGAATAAGTGAAGATAGTGGCCTCGAATCCTATGTTATTCACCTTCTTTCTGTAAAGACTGAATAATATATTTAGTTCTTGCAATAACTCAGAGAAAATTACGCTGACTAAGAGATTCTTCTGTTCGTTGATAACTTTTCAGTTCATAAAACAAATAACTCAGGAAGGAATATGAAAGATTAAACATAGCACCAGTATTTAATATTCACTACAGTTCTCAGTTCAATGGAATTGAATTATATTTGGGGTTATTGAAAGGCTACTACAAGAAACTTCTACTCTATCACTTGATGAACGAGTAGAAGATAGATACTGTTGATTTTAATAAGAGTGCTGCTAAAAGAGTCAGCGATTATAAAGCAAAAGTATGCTCAAGAGAAGGGAGAGTTTATGTATATAAATAAATTTTAGATTTAAACGAATGAATAAGTTCACATATTAATCCAATCTGTAAGGGGTTTGGCTTCTCTTTCTATTCTTCCTCTTAAGGCTTACCTGGGCCTATGTTTATTCTTTTTGTGCCAGTTCCTGCATCTAAGTTCATCTCGTCTGCCTTTTATAAATCTTTGAAGACTCTCTTACTCAATTCATGCTTTACTTGAGACTTTCTCTCTTTTTAATTTGCTGCGCTCTTTCATCAAGTATATAGCAGTGCCAGGTTTTTCTATAAAGTTACAAGGGCAAGCTTACTTGAGATGAATGGATGCTTCTGCAGTTCTTAGAGCCACTTGACACTTATTTTAATACCTTGCTCTCTTTTTCTTCAGGAGAGATGCTTTAGCGTTTCTTGTGAGCTTCTTAGATTACTTCATTTAAATACTCAGGTTTCAGAGTTCCAAGAACACCAAAGAAGAAGTTTCTCTCTGACAACTTATTAGAAAGTTGCAGCTTTGATGGTAGGTAGAGAGCAACATCCTGATCACTCATAGCATCGCCATATAGGTTTGTAACAGATATTTCAGGGTAGTTAGGAATTTTAATCATTCTAATTTCATTATACTTAAAAGCTTTTTTTCTTCACTTAGTAAGGCTTTTAAGAATGAGATATTTGTTCCTCTCTGGGTTGGCAAGAACATTCCAACTATGGTTAATATATTAGTATAAGTTAAGAACTTGTCTTGCTGAACCAAGAATCTATATAAGTCCTCTTAACTTCGAAATTTTTCCTATTAAATTTTGAGATTAAATTCTCTTCATTTCATCATTCATAGACTCCCTATTGATTTCTCTTACTAGAAATGTTAAACTTCCTCACTCTATTTATGATTCAAGATTGATTAATTGATTTTGGTGGAAATTTGATTTTTAGTTTATGGTGAAAATTTTACCATGGATGGTTAAAAAATCACCTTTAAATTATCAAGTCGTAAAAACTTTGGGAATTACGAGAATTCTACTTTTAAAAGTTGAACCACAAGAACAAATATTTAAGTTATGACTACTAAAAATCGCATATAAACTAGAAGTGCTTATCAAATTTTTAAATAATAATAAAATCAAACTCATTAAATGTTATAGGAAAGCAGCAAAGAATACAGAAAAGTATTTGAGGAACTGGCAATTAAAGCAAGTATTGGTCCAAATTAGTCAGAAGACTTTATCTGTAATTACTGCCTAAAACCATTCAAAAGCTTTAATTCAAGAGAGAATCATTGGAACAAGACTTAAGAATGCAAAACTTTTCATAGAATTTAAAGAGCAGAATAACTCCTGAAGAAACTTGAATGCCTGGATATCAAAAGGTTTTCAATTAATCAATTCTTTGTGAAAGGCATATTGAGAGTGTAAACTTTTAGATTAGAATTGAACTTCTGGGAAACAATATTTAATTGAATAGAAACAACTGGATTAATGCAGCTACAAACAAATGAAAATCTTAAAGTAAGACAAAGACAAAAATTTAAAAGAACTTCAAATTCCATTACATGTATTTGAAGTTAAAGGAGGTTATATTTTCAATGCTTGGGAGAACAAATATAAGCAGTACATTGCTCAGGGAAAACCAATCAAGTTGCGTGTAGATGTAAGAAATGACAACTTCTGGTTTAATATGCACAAGATAATGTTAAGATTTACAGGTTCTCTTTTCTCTATAGTTGTTGAAGACAATCCATGGAAGGTCAGAAATCGACACATTACGAATATTTACCAAACTACAGATTGAAGCAAATACCCCTTTCATTAATTTAAGAGGAAGGAGTAATCTTTTATTGGATACTTTGTAACATTTATAATGAAGGAGCTACTCACCTAAGACAGAATGGCTACGTTATAATAAAGACTGTGGTATAGGTTAAGCTCACCACAAAAGGAAACCTAATCAACATAAAAAAAACCAGAATACTCATAGGAGTATTGTATCATAGGTGTCAAAGAGTAATTTTGACATATAGAGATTGAATTAAATTCAGATATAATTCGGCTGAGAAAACTACACATTCTGAGAAGCCAAAAGAATTTTGGGATATCATAGACGATATCTTTCAGGGATAGTACAGACTAGAAATGTTTACAAGGTCACATGCTGATAAGGATTTCACAGTTCATGTTGGCAACGAAATTGATAAAGATAATGAAATGATGATAGAAACTTTAAATTGATAATTAATTAAATTAATAAATTTTAACTTTAAAAAATAAGTCTTATAAATTTCTATAAAAATTATCCAAAAAAGTAATTTGTTGTTTAAGGTTTATTAAAGTGATAGTTAAATTTCAATTGAGCTATTTAAATCTCTAAATTTATAAAATTTTTATTTATATACTATCAAACTTTAAATTTAATTTCAACCGATAGATTGAAGGATGAATATATATTTACTAATCTAGGTTTGCAACTTTTTTATAGCAATATTGCCTATTTGGCAACTTTAGTAGCAGTTTTTACCCAAGAAAAATCTCTGCTTTGGATGTTTTTATATAATGCCTTCATGAAGTCTTCCTTGATCGAGGATTAGGTGATAGGATTTTTATAATTTTTAATGACGGCAAATAGTTTCTCTATAGGGGCCCAAATATAATGCAGAAATTGAGTAGAGTCTTAGCTTTAGCAATGTAACAACAATCTTGTGGTAGGTTGCATTGTCGAGTAAAATTACAGTATTCATCCTCCATTCATCAGAGTTTTAGTCTCAGTAATCAATGAGCAAGAGTATAAAATAAAGAAAAGTTGTTGTATTGTTCTTCCCAATACTCAAAGTATATAAAATTCTTCCATCACTAAACCCAGCTGCAATCATGTTAACTTCATAATATCTAACTAGTTAATCATTGTAGTTCCTGGTACCCTTCTGACTCCATGCTTTCCTCAAATAGCTTTAACTTTACATGCTACTCTCATCAATATTTATTATTGGCTTGTTTTAGCTCAAATAATTTATATAAGGACTCGCTGCAATTTATCGCTATTTCAAACATTCTACGCTGTTTGATGTTTTATCAATATGATAGACCTTCTTGTAAGTATATCCAATATCGTTTCTTATAATTTTTCTGATCCTCTTTGGTGGTACAATAAGACTTAACTTGACAATCAAATAATCATGGATTTATCTGGCTGACATTATTTAAAGAGAATTTTGCTGCATAAAACGAATGGCATTTTTCAATAAGTTTAACTTAGAATTTTTTCTCACTTTTAATATTTTTACTGTTTTATATAGTCTTGGTTTTACAATTTTCAATAGCTGAGTAAACATTCGAGATATTAATTTTAAATCTTTTCATTAATTATTTTTTTGTGCGCCCATGTTTATAATATAGACTTCTGATAAGCATTTTATGATTTGAGCTGCATTTATGGGAATTAGCAATATTTTTTTTAATTTTGAAAACACTATATACTAATTTAGGGGGTAAAAAATAATAATATGGTTTTCTTACATTATGATGCCCATCTCTTGAGATTAGAAAACTTATTTAAGTTAATGAGGGGACTCTACTTTGTAACTTATTATTATTAATGAGAGGTTTTTTATGTGTTATTATAGATTCTACTCTAAATAAGTTTATCTATTTTGATCAAGGAGGTATCAATCTACTCATTGCTTGAAGTACTCTTTTATATATCTTTCCCCTATACAAAAGTCTACGAGGATCAATGATTTGTCTGTTAAAAATTTTGTTTTTTATTTTGAGCAATACTCTTGCTTCTAATTTCTGAATGTAAGAGTTTAAAGAAATCAACTTTAAATCATTAAATTCAGGGTCACCAGGGGCTATTAAAAAAGTAGTTGTGCAGTAAACTAATATATCTTATGAATTATCATTATCCAAAACATTTTAATCTGAATTTTCATCTTCATCTTCTGATGACAGCCTCCGCTAATGGCCTTGATAAAGAAAGTCTCTAATGTCAGATTATTTTGAATTTTAGAGGTTCTTCTTCTCCATAGTATATTCTGATTTGTAATAATTTATTTTATAATTATTACTATATAGAGTAATAATTGTGTTGTTATAGTAATTACTATCTTAAGTTAAAAATAAAACTCTAACAAACTCTAACAAATAATAAAATTTAAAAACTATACAATTAACTTTTATATTTATTAAAAGTTGCAATATTTAATAAGGCAGCATGAACAACAACTTGCAGGGTGTCAATGTGAGTGAAGTCAGATTCAAAATAGGTTAAAAAAAAAGAACTCTACGACTTCCTGACTTAAGAGTGTGGGGCATACTTGCCCAAACTGGATTGCTCAAATATATATTTTTTTCGAAGCATTCTCACAGGGTAGATAGAGGTACTATTTTTTTGATAGACTTTGTTATAGTTTTTGAAAAGAAGCGGCATAATACTTTCAGCAATCCCTCAGATCGAGTGACTTACAGCCGAATAATTTTTACAGTACGCAGAAGACAAGCCATCAATTCTGAAGTTCTTACCCGACTAAATGGACTGGCTCCATTTAGATAAGAATAGAATCACAGACATTCTATTGACTCTGGACACTGAAGGAATTAATTAAATGATTTAAAGAGCTAAGGAATAAAGAAGAGTTAGGCTTGACAACTCACAGAACAACATCGTACATATTAAACCCCAATTCTTCGATGCACTCAACAATTCAATAAGTTACAGTGGTAAGTACAATATAAAATATAACAACTCTTAAGTTAATAAGGGAAATTGAGCATTCTTGTTGAAATAAAGCACAAAAAGAAAATCCAGTCAAGTTGATTAAGAAGAATAGAAGTCAGGTCAACATGCCGGTTCTAAGTCAAAACATTAATTTATAGAATAAAGCCAACGGGTGAGGGATGAAATGAATGATCTAAGGGGTTAATTTTAATAACTGGTTAACTATAAGCAACTAGTGATGCAACTCCATGATGGCGGAGTCATTGATTAAGAGGGCAACCTTTTAAACAGTACCTTATTCAATAGAATAATAATTTTATGATTTGAGTGTAATTGCTTTTGAAGATTAAAGACATTTTAATCCAGCTAAAATTAATTAATTTGTTAACTAAAATTTTTAATTTTATAAAACCCCTCATTTTAACATGTCAATGATATCCTATTTTACCAAATTTAAGCTTCTTGTTAGGTTTTAATACTACTTTTTACATAGGGTGAAAATTTAACCATGGAATGGTTAAAAAATCACCACAAAAATTTTCTTGAAAAATAATTGTAGTAAAAGTGACCATAAAACTTAGTGTTTAATTATTTCTACCAGTTTATAATATGGTAGGGATGTAGAAAACTTTACATGCATTTGTGATATTCCAGGTGTGTTTAAATCAGTACAGTTACAAATAAATATTAAATGAAATAAAATGAATTATAAGACATCCCTAACAATTGAAATTTTAGAATTTGTTAAACTTAAATAAAATTGAATGTTAATATAATTAAATAAGCATAATTTTATGCTGTATTATATTTTTATTAAAATAGTATAAATTGTAAGAGTTTGTTAGATTTTTGGATTGAATTTAAACTATAAATAAATTAGCATATTAAAACAGAAACTTAAATTAGAAATATTAGAATTTTTGCTATAAAAGTTGCCCTAATTTACGTTCCTAAAAATAATCAATAATCAGCAACTTACTTCATTAACCTGAGTTAAATTTAGCAGCAGGTTTCATTATTTAAGCGAATTGAAAAATAAGATGAATTAATTCAATAAATGTGGAAAACTCAAAAACAAAAACAAAATAAAAAATTTAGTCTCCCTTATCTGCAGACTAATGAGATGAGAATTCTGGCTACACTGCCAAATTCTTCAATAAAGAGTAGCTCTAGGAACTAAAATCAAAAGAGTCAAAGAAAAAGATTTTGGACATCAAGAGAGTAGGCATGCTTGGCAAATAGACATACAAAGACGTTAAAATATAGCTTAAAAAAGAAGTTTTGGCAAGATGTAATAAATTTACATAAAAAATGGCTTGTTGCTACCCTCAATTCTAGAAAAAATGATAGCAAACCAGCTACTCCAGCCAGTTAAAAGAAGACAAGTAATACAAAGAAAAATACAAAGCCAGCACCAGTCAGAGCCGATTAGAATTGTGATGAGATTTCAAATAAAAGCTAAAATTCATTAACTCAATAGATGAAGGAAGATTAGAGCAACAAGTCCCTATAGTCTGACTTAAAAACTCTGAATCAGAATTATCACAAGTGTAAAGTGATACAACATTTCCTGAACTCAATTAAATTGAAGATTTGATAGAGAAAAGATTCGGGGAACTTGCATAGAAAGCCAGGGAAGAGATAAACTAGCGTTTGTTAGATAAGGTGCAAGACGTTTTAAAAACTCCACTATTTATAAAATTGACTGAGCAAATTCAGGAAGCTGTTAGCAAAGTAACCAAATTAGAATCCTTAATCAATGTTGTTGACTTTTAGTAAATATCAAGGTAGGTTGCCGAAGGTAGAGACGATATTTAGTAGACTTTTTAGGTATTGGTAGAAGATATAAAAAAGTTAGCTCCGACTCTAGGTGTAGCAACATAGGAGTCATTAGCGAGAAACGTTAGAAGAATTAATGAATAGTTTGTTGAGATGCATAAAACATTTAAGGATTAGTCATCATGCTTTCAATAAACAAAAATAATAATTATAAGCTATCACAACTTAGAATAAGGAATAAGTAGATTGGCTAGAAAAATTAGTTAGGGATGTTGAGAAGAAATTGAAGTTTGTAGTAGATGCTTTCAATGAGACAACAGAGGAGTGCAAAGATAATATTACTAAAAACATTAATTTAATTCATGAAAGTATCAAAACAGTTAGTACCCGAGTGACCTATTTAGAAAGGAAAGGCAATTGCTTAAGTAAAAAACTGAATAAAACATTCCGGTTTAGTTAATACAATCTCAATCAAAGATAATGCCATTACTTAATTAACAACAAGCTAATAGTTCTAGTATGATAAATACTAACATTAACATTCAAGATATTATAACGAAATACAACTTACGTGATCCCAAAATTAAATTTATAAGAATTGGAAATAAAAGGTATATGCGTGACACAAACACTTACATTATAACTCATCTCTCATATTACTTTCATGGTAAGATGACGATGGGGTTTTGGGGTTTAATAAAATTTATAATTATGGATATTCATTCTAATTTAAATAAAATCTTACTCATAAATAGGGAGTACCTACTAAAGGTCAGGGTTGAAAGATATGCGGAGAAAACTATAAAAACATGCTCCAAGTTTCATCATTGATTTCCATTTTTATCAAACTATCTTCATTAAATTGCTCCTAATAATGTTTAATTATTTTAGAAGGTCTTCAAATTTAGTTCAAACTTTATAAGGAGTTAAATTTTAAGGTTAAAACTTAATTAGGTGCATAATATATTAAAAATTTTTTAAATAACTTTACCTCCTAATTAAGTTCAAACTTGAATTGGAGGACCTCCTAGAAAAACAAAGCTTCATTAGGAGTATTTTAATTTGCTAAAACGTAAAGTATACTCATAAAATATTCGAAATTACTCCCATTTATTATGCTTTTTTTATTTCCTCTCATTAAAGAATATACTAGAGTGTCTGTTAATCTATTTTTAAAGAGTTCCTGCCTGGATTTTATCATTATTGTTGGAATACATTCGATTTGGGAAAATGAATTAAAATTAAAATTAATTAATTATTAATTACCTTCAGTTATGTTTTTGTGAAAATGTCTCTAAACCCTGGTAATATTATACTCTCTGGATAGCGCATTAAAAAAGAGACGGTGGTTGTTATTGCTATAATGAATTTATCTCATCGCCCAAACGAGAAAAACCTATTATACTATTTTTGGGAGTTAGCTCAAAACCAAAATATCTCGCATCCTGGGATGATTCAGGTATATTGCTAATAGTAAAGTCCAGCTAAAATTGCGGGATTTACCGTAGAATCGACTTAGATTTGAATTTTGAGTCACTTTGGATTTGATAACTGCCATGATTTTAATATTTAATTAATTTAATTTAAATTCATTTTCCCAAATCGAATGTATTCCTACAATATTATAATAAATTTATTAGTCCACTATAATGAGCACTAACCTTTTAAGGAAGAGCGGCATTACTTGGATCAAACAAATAAAAATTACCATTTCAGCAATGAAAAAAAGTTGAGACCAGACGCTAGCACTATGACAATTTTGACGAGTCAACCTTTGAGATTGAAATATAATTAAAAAAGAGGTCTTCAAAGAGCCTGCTCAAATTGAGGAGGAGTTTAAACAACCTACCATTGAACAACAAGATTGACCAATCAAAGTGAACTATAAATTAAAAGAGTGTAATAAAGTTTCCCTTACAATTCAATTTACAAGAGACATTTGAGAGATATACACAACAATATGACAAGGATATGTCTCAAGTATTAAAAGAAAGATGAAAAATATATCTGTGATTTCTGTGAGGAGAAGCCATATACTCATACAAGAGACCTCAAAGTTCACTTAAAGAAAAAGAATAATCAAAGTTTTGTCTTTATTCATGATCTACAAGGAATAGATTTCTCTAAAAAAAAGATCAATAAACCCAGTGAAGTCCCTTAGAGTTGAAGTGTAGAAGTAAGTTAAAATGAAGAAAGCAGTCAAGAACTTTCCAGTTTTGGATATCAACAAAATCATGGTAAAATTAGAGGCTATAAAAATCCCCATATTAAAAGTTATTGATTTAATTCTTGCCTAGAAAGCTATCTCACTCTTGAAGATAAATAGAGAAGAGAGTCATTACTAATGACTAATATGCTTACAAGATATATCCATTCAATTACTTCCTTGCTGATGACAAGTTCCAAGTGGAATTTGCTCATGAGTATTATGCTCTTTAAAAGGCAAAGTTAAATGAGTGCAGGCATATTATCTAGCTTGATGCTATTTTATTGGTAAAGATCATGTAGCCTTCAGGCTTCCATTACTTGAAATAACTTACAGAGATTTTTTATCTGACAATAGATGTCAGAGATAAATTAGCTAGATAGTTTAGCAGATGGTTGAAGGAATCGAAGAGCTTCACAAGCTAGGCTACGTTCATAGAGACTTAAAGCCATAAAATATTATGATTGATTATCAACCACTGAGAATATTAATTATTGATTTCAATAGTGAACAGAGAGTGTAGGCCTCTGCATAAGGAAATGTATAAATTACTCCAAGTTATTTCCCTGAAAGAGAAGATTGGAGAGACGGAGACATTTAATGGTATATCTGGGCTCTAACAGTAATAATAATAATAGAAAGTGACATGCCAAGAAACGATTACTTTAGCTGAAAGGGTGAGAAAGTTTCAAAGCAAAGAATCAAGCAACACTTAGATAAGTAAAAGGTTTCTGGAGGTCTAAGACAACTTGCATACTCAGCTATTATCAAACCAAGCTAAGATAATTAAGTTACAATAGATACAATCAAACACCTGCTTAGAAAGATATAGTTCATAGAACTGCCTCATGACTCTAAGCTTATGTTTGTGTGAATATTTTAAAAACTCGCTTGTTATACTCACTTAGATTATTAATATTTAAAAATTAAACCCCTATATAAACCCTATTAAAACCTTAATAAAATATGCGTTAATAGTCTACTTTTATCAATCAAAAACTCAATCAAACAACTTCAGGGTTTTGGGATTTTGATTGTAGGAACATAATAAATTTGGGAAAATATATTAAAATTAAATTATATAAATATTAAAATAATTGCAGTTATCATATCTATAGGTACCTAAAATAGAAATCTATGTCGAATCTAAAGTAGATAATTCAATCATAATAGGATATTATTATTATTGGCAATATTCCTGGAGTATACAAAGAAGCAAGATTTTTTATCTTAAGTTAACTCTTAAAAATCAGTCAAAGGGTTTTGGGGTTTGTGCAATAAATTTAATCCATATTTTAAAGACAATTCTTACTTTATATTAATGAGCTATCTAATGAGTATAATATTACTAGAATTAGGATACATTTTATAAAAACATAGGTAATAATTAGTCAATCAATTTTAATATATATCAAAAATCGAATGTTTTTTAAATATATTAATATGTCTATTAAAAATTTAGCCTGGAAAAATATTAAATTATGATTTTGTTGTTAATAACTAAGTATAAAAGATGGTATTTAAAGATTATTTGAATTTCAACACCATTAACAAGATTTATTTTAGCAATTATCATAGTATGGGGAAATTATTATAATTAATTCTTTTAAATCAAAAATTAAAAATCGATGGTAAAACTTACAATATTATATATACTTTATATAAAACAGATATGGTTATTTTAATATATAATTGCTATAATTAACACATATAATTTTTAAAATTGAAATCATTTTATTTTTTATAATATTTAATCAGATTAGCTATATATAGTTAAAGTTAGATTAAATAAATTAGAATGAATACATTAATTAATCTTTAATTAAGACAAATTATGATATTTTTTTTAATTATTGGTAATATAAATATGAACTCTATCTAAAAATAATTAAAAAAGGTTACTTACAAAAAAAGTTGTAGTCTTATGCTAATAAATTTAGCAATATAAAAATTCTATTAATTAAGATTACTGATTTATAAAATTAATAAGTTATTTAGTACTTAATTTTCATTTAGCAAAGAATATTGCTAAGCAATAACTAGTCATATTACTATAAATCAAGTATGAGTTAATTAAATTATAAATTAGTTTGATTCAATTTTAAAATTTAAATAGTGTATTTTGATTTTAAATGTAACTATTAATACTTTTTTTTTCTTTAATGTAATCAATAAAACTTTAAACTGTTTAAGTTTTTATATAAAATTTACTTGATTACTCTAAATAATTCAAGCAGAGAGTGATTTAAACATTTTATTTAAAATTGCTCATTAGAAATTATTGGATAAATAATAACAAAAGATATCAATATATTAAACTTAAAATTTCCAATATGATATTTAAGGTTAAAATGAAGTTAGTATCCAAGAAACGTTTAATAAAATGCTGCAAAATTACCAAAAACCGTATACTAGAACAATCTGAGTGCTTAAAACGGAGATCATTTTTTAAATTAAATTATCAAACTAATTTTTTTATTAAGATCATTGGCTATAAATACACAACTAAACAGCTTGCGAAGAATGATAATTTAGAACAAATAAAATATTTTTATGAAAGTTTATAATAAGTTATAGCAGCAATTAACAATAGAAATATCATTCTAAGGTATAATTATTGGATAATCATAAACTTACTTAATTATTTATTTCTAAATTAATAATAAATATTGAAATAATAACAGTATTAATATAATTCTTATATTTGACTATAAAACAATTAAAAATATACTCTGTTATTCTAACACTAATATACCAAAAAAGTCTAAAGATTCTTATTTCTATGGTTGAAATTTATATGTGTTTTTTAATCTTATAACTTAAAATCAATTTATCTAAAGATGAGATTTATAAATTTGAAATAAACTCCTTTTAATATTCTTAAGGGTGGATACCTAAAATCATTTTAAAATAATTATTTTTAAATATTATTTTATACTATATTTATTGAAATAATATTTGTTTCTATTTTCAATTAAATAATTTAATTTTAAATATCCCCTATTTAAGTATAGTGTATCAATAACCAAATTCAAAGGATAGTTAAGATTTTAAAAAATAATTGAATTAAATTTTAATAATTTTAAAAGGTATCAAATTAAATATGAGTAGAAATACTAAAATATATTAAAATAATTGACTTTAATTATACAAAAATTAGAAACTAAGATAAATTTGCTTAAAAAAGATTAAATAAATTAAAAAATTTTAAGAATTAAAAGCAATATTTAAGATTTAAAATATATTTAAATCATTTTATTTTATAATAAAAATTTAAATACGAGTAATAGATAAATAAATTCTATAAATTTTTTCATACTTTTAAAATTTGAGGCAAATTTCAAAAACCTTAATTTTAATTTTAAATAGTCAAAGTAATATAATTCTAAGGCAATAAAAAATTATAAATAAAAATTAATTTTTGTAAATCAAATTAAAATTACGAAGAGAATTTTAAGCAAGATTTATTACTCTAGAAAACAAAACTAATAAAAATTATAATAAAATTAATATTAAGTATTTGAGAAGAATCAGTTATAAATATGTTTGCTAATCAAATTTGAGCATTAATAGTTTTCATTTATTAATTTAATTAATTTTTTTAAAAGCAAAATTCTATATTTTTACCTAAAATTTTATTAAACTCTGTTTAAATAAAATATAAATATATTCAAATATTAAATGAAATTTAATCGCAGATAAATTGAATTTGAGAGATATAATAATTGTTTTTTATAATAAATTTATGTTTGTTATTTATTGTAAAATAAAAAGATTTATTCCCAATATTTTGAACGCCTCTTGTAAATTAACTCAAAATTTCTCGTTTATATTTACTTGATAATTTATAGGATAATCATAACTTTCAACACCTCCTAAAAATTTTAGAGGTTTTCAGACTTCAAACATCAGGTCTGGAAGATAGTAATCTATCTATATATAATTAATGATTAAATATAAATTTAGAAAAAATATTGTTTAAAACCCAATCGAGGCAGATGCTATTATCTCTGCCCTGTTTTTAATTAACTTTTTTAGAAAACTTTTTTTTAATCACATTTTTTTTCTCTCTACTTACTGAAAATCAAGAATCTCAAAAATCCATTTTCATTATCATAGTTCTATAAGGATTTATCACTAATCTTTTTTGCTTTTTTTGGGTGCCTTTTTTGGAATCCTTAGTTAATTTTTTTAGGGAAAAAATTTTTTCTTTGAAAAAAAAGAACATTATTCTGAATCCTCCAAGAATATACCTAAATCTATCAAGAATTATACAAAGTTTATTAAGATTTTTTTCAAAATACATGACTAAAAATTACCTGAAAATGATCAGAAAAAATTGTCGACAGACAATAATGATAATAACTGTCCGCGACAAAATGATCAGAATGTTAGTAATATAGAGAGAAATTAATAAGAAATTAAATTAAAAATTAAATTCAATAAAAATGGTAGATCAATATAACTAACCTTCATTGAACAAGATCAGGCTTTAACAATAGAAAAATTTTAAAAGTTCTAAAAACTGATGAATAATAAAATTAATTTTATTAGTCTAAATATCAAGAAGGGTCCATGTAAATAGCAAAATTTAGTAACTTTAACATTCAAGAGTATGAGAATAATCTCTTAAAATATAAATACTTTCATATTAGTTAAATAATCTGAAAAGCTATCGAACAAAATTAAACTATCCAAGCATTTCTATCAAAGCCTCTTTAACTTGCAAAAGTTGCTGAAAGAATACCAATGATCATCAAAATACGGAAAGCTATTGTTTAGTAAAGAATTTATTCGTGTCGTAGAATATTATTTAGTTTTAATTTATTCTATTCAGCAATAATATTACTGTGCTCAATATGATTACTTATTTAGATCTTGCAACGATAAATTAAATAAATATTAAAATTAATAATTTTAATTTAATTCTTCTCTTTGATGTTTATCTGTTATTGAAAGTGAAAATTTTGAATTCATTTCTTTTATACTTGTTAATTTATAATAAAATATTTAAATATAGTTAATATTAAGATGATTTAAGGTTTTTTTATCAATAAAGATATATTTTATTTTAATATTATCCTCAAATTTATTATTAATATCTCTTAGTTGCCATATCAATATATTTATGAAAATGCTGAATACTTTCCTTTTTTCATTATATTATTATTAAATACCTTAAAAAGCTTTTTAAACTTTGCATTTTTATAAATCAAATTTAAGTAATATTTAAGATCTGTAAAATTTCTAAAGAATAATGTATTAAATGTTTCAACTTCAACAACTAACGATGTTTTTATTTTAACATTAAATTGATTTTATTAAGTAAATTTATAGTCAATTTTACTTCAAGGATAAATAAATATATTTTATCAATTTTATATTTAACTTTTATTAAAATATTTGTGCTTTTCTAACTTATATTCTACTATTGTATTATTTAAAAATTTTAAATTTATTAAAAGCTACAATAAAAAGTTCAATTAATATAATATTAAATATTTAAGATTGATAGTATCAAGCAAGATTAAATTTACAGTATTAATGCTAGTAGTAAAATACAATAGAAGTTATACCATTTAATGATTATGTTAAATTTATACTATGCCATCAACTATATTTTAAAGAAATTTCTATAGATAAATATTTAATCGAAAATATAAAATATTATATTTATAATTATTTTATTTAAAATCTAATGTTAAAATCTAATATTGTAGGAATAAAATTGATTTGGGAAAAATAAATAAATTATATTAATATATATAATATGAAATTTATGGCAGTTAACTTTGTCCAAATCTAACTCGTTGAAAAAGAATATAAAATTAGCTTGACTTTATTATTGGCGGTAACCCTATATTGCAAAGAAGGAGCGAAAGAAATTGTTTTTAATTCTGGATGATTATAAGTTGATTTTTATGCCAAAATTAAACTAGATTATTTATTTCACTTCCTCTATGCGATAGAGACTTACCTCCAATAATAAGGTCCAGTTGATATTAATTTCTTTATTGAGCGAGAACCATAATGTCGAGGTTTAAATAAAGTTAACTGCCACTAGTATCATATTATATTAAAATAATTTATTTTATTTTTCCCAAATCAAATTTATTCCTAAAATATTGATAATTACGAATGGTTAACTCATTGTAAAAAGATCAATATTATAATCTTTTAAGGAAATTTAGCATATTTATTACTAATACTTATAAAATATTAATAATAGTTTAAGGAGACAATGAATTAAAAGAAAAGGTAAAAATTTACTTAATAAGGAAATTATAATTAAAATGATTCTTTAAGTTATAAGAGTTTAATTATTAATTAGAAATGAATAAAAAATGTTTATACGTATTAGTTAGCTGCTTATTTGAAAATATATATTTATTTAGATTTTATTTTATATTTAACTGCTTTAGATTAAATACTAAGACATAATAATTATTTGAAAAAAGCAAATTTCTACTCTCAAATTTATTTATTAAAAATGGATGAGTGAGAAATTATTTTAACTAATTATTAATACAAATTTAAGAAACCATAGTTTAACCCCTTTAGTAGTCGATTCAGTTTTTTGGGGGGGTCTAAGTCGGTACCACTCAATTTTTGAAATCCTAAGTCGGTACTATATGAAAAAAGATTTTTTACCCAAAATCCTAAGTCGGTACCACATAAAAAAAATTCTTTTTTCTTTAATTCAATAAAATTAATATTTATTTTAAAGTTTTTTAACTACAAATTAAATCAAAAGTTAATAAGAAAAGTATTTTAAGATGTAAGACAATAAGTACCAAAATATATATATATTTTTCATATTTAAAATGAAGAGATATTGAAGTAGACGAAAGTTTATTACTCATGGAAAATTTCTTTATGATGAAGGCTAAATTTAACAACAAAAAAAATAGTAGTAGAATTGAGAGATAAATCTGGGTATTTGGTATGATAGAAAGACAATCAAAAAAAGCTAAGGTTTTCATTGTTTAGAATAGAACTAGAGAGACATTGTGGGCAATAATTTAATAGTACTCATAGATAGGTTCAATTATTCATCATGATGATTTTAGTTCTTATTAAAATATGCCATTTAGATAAGCAGGATTATAAAATAAAAGGTAGGTTCATGAGGAATTAAAATTTAATATGTTTAATCAATAATAGCAACAACAATATTAAGAAGTGATGATCAAGAAAATGATAATGATGAAGATTATGATGAAGAATTTGAAAACA
Source organism: Oxytricha trifallax (assembly GCA_000711775.1). NCBI lineage: Eukaryota > Ciliophora > Spirotrichea > Sporadotrichida > Oxytrichidae > Oxytricha > Oxytricha trifallax. The sequence goes on from ARYC01003478.1 coordinate 41,909, forward strand.
AATTACGTCAAGATGTTGAAATAAGATGATAGTACAAGTCCAAGAAATTTGAGAGGTACAAAGCGATGAAAATTCGAATGACTGTTTAATGGAGGCTATTTAAAGAAGACATGTCAAAATGAAAAATCTGATGAATCAATTCTTAGCTGAGATTTTTAATATATTAATAATTAATTAAAATTTTATTGAAAAAAAAATTTTTTTTATGTGGTACCGACTTAGGATTTCCAAAAATAGAGTGGTACCGACTTAGACCCCCCCCAGTTTTTGGATTGATAAAAATATTATTTCAAGGCATAATAAATTAGAGCACTTAATTAGGGTTTAAAAAGGTTTATGTAGAGGATTAGGGTTTTGATACATGATTAATTAGTGCATAATAATAGTATTTTATTTTTTTTTATTATTTACTCAAGCATTTCTCAAATATGATTTTTCCTATCAAACTAATAATTTAATCAATTTTATGTTCTACTATATGGTTAGGTTTTAAGATTATTCACAGTCATTTCTCTAATTTTAAATATTTTCCTATTAGATGTAGTAATTATTTCTTGGCATATCGCTTACTTTAACTATTGTTTTTAGAGCCAAAATATCCCACTTACCATTCGACATCTCTCCAGTAAAAACCGCAAAACCCCTTAATGATGTTTATAAGTGCTTTGATTTGTAGGGTATATTTGGGGTCTTATTCGGGTTAGTAGACAAAATGCAGGTTTTATGTGAATCTAATGAATATTTAATGAGTATTAGTGTTATTAATTCAAACAAATTTTATCTGTTTATCTTTATTTTATCTTTTGAACTATGCTCTCACTAGTGGATCAAGGATATCATCTAATGTTTATCGAGGATAGTTTGGAGCTCTCACGAATATCATCTCAACTATGCTTTTAATTTCTTTGCAGGCATCTTCTTACTTTATATGTTCCTAAGCCAAATTTATTCATTGCTTTTCATTTTTCGTACCAAAGTAAGACATACTTTCCATATCACTTTCTAATATTATTGCAGCTACTGCCCAAACATCCTATTAGACAGATTCATTTGTCCACTTCTCTCTTATTAGGAAGTATCCTGGAGTCCCAAGTACTTATGCTAAAGTAACGATCTCTTATCTTAAAGCTCTATTGAAATCGATTACAACTACTTCTAATGGGCGAGATTCAGCATTACATTTTCAGGCTTCAAATCTCTATGAACATACCCAAGTTCATGCAACTCCTTGACACTCTTTATCATTTCTGAAAGTACATCGTTTAAATCACGGGGTATCGATTATGATAGAGATAGTCTCTCAAAGTCATTTCAAATTTCTTGAGTTTTAGTGCGATAAAACCATAGTTTAATATGACACCAACTAACTTAAGCAAATTTTTGCAATCTTATCTTTAGGCCTCTGTAAGAACCATGTATTCATTAGCAAACTCGTTCTAATACTCTTGGTTCTTTAGGAGATAACTGAATGGAAACACATTGTATGCTATAAGCTTTGCTTTTGCAGGCACGTTTATATTCAAGTAGTTTTCAATACAAGTGCTGATATCAACTGCATTTAATGCTAGTATATTCATAGCTTTCGCTTAGAAGTATGCTGAAATTGTATTGCCTTCTGGTTGGTTCATCGATTCAAATCGCTTCTGCCTCTTGAGTTTCTCCTGCTGCTCTCTCTATTATTCATTAGATTTTCTTTTAGCTGGTACTTGTTATATATATATAATTATAAAAATATTTTTATTTTATTTTTTAATTTTCCTATTTCAAATGTATTTTAATAATATTAAACTTAAATCACCTAAAATTTATGATAAAAACTTTTTTTATTTTGGCCTAATTCATCTAAAGATTTGCAAGCACTATTTTTTTAACTTTATTTGTGATTTTTTCCCAATTTTTATCACTATATGATGTTAAAAATTAATAAGATCTATATAAAGAATGGGAAAACAGTCACTTTCCCCACCTGAATTTATAATTAATTTTTTTCGTTTATGAAAAATTACATCTAAATAAATTTGAGAAATATTCTAAAAATGCATAATTTTTTTTAATTCATAATAGTTGCCTATAGATCAGTTAACTTTCCCTTTAATCTTTATTTAAATAAGAATCATAAATATATCACCTTTCAGCTTCCCTTTGTTTTCATCAGATTTAATTAGGTATTTTTTTATTTATGTATATATTATAATACAAAATATTTCATTAATTTGTTATTTATATATATATTACTCCTTCATATTTTCCTAGTCAAAAGCATTATAATTTATAGCATTTATCTATTAATTATATTATATGCAAATTTAGAATCAATTTAAAATATAAGGCTATAAAAATAATAACATTTATTCTGATAAAAGTAAAGATTTACTTTATCAATTTATCATTGGATTTTTGCATTAATATTTAAAAATAAATGATTTTAAATTTATCACATTTAAATTTTCAATAAGAATCAAAACCCCAAAACCCCTTAATGAGGTTTATAAGTGCTTTGATTTGTAGGGAATTTGTTAGGGGTTGGGGTTATTAATAGGTTTTAATGTGAAATTTATAGTAAATGTATTTAATTTAATCACTCAAAATGCACTTTTGGATCATGTGGGAGAGGTCTGAAGTTTATCTTACTTAACCACAACTCTATCTACTCTATTGATATTTCTGATCTTGAGTTTGGTTTTATTATTATTGACTCTGCCATTTGCTTCATTGATTGAGACACTCTTGTTTTGTCAATAAATTGCTTTATTCTTTGCCTTGCATCCTTCTCACACCTTGTAGAGTAGTAATCATTCCGAGGCATATCGCACTCTATTATTATTGCTGCTAAAGCCCACACATCCCATTGATAGTCTCCATCTCTCCAGTCTTCTCTTTCAGGATAATAGCCTGGAGTTCCCATAACACTTCCTAGCCTTGATACTTCTACCCTTAATGCTCTGTTGAAGTCAATAATTGTCACTCTTACAGGTGAGAAGTTTATCATAATATTCTCAGGTTTCAAATCTCTATGAACAAAGCCTAACTTATGTAGCTCTTTTATACCTTGTAAGGTTTAAGTTGCTATCAAAGCAAGCTACTTATGATTCCTTTGATCAGTAATAAAATCTCTGAGGGTCATTTCATAGAGTGGGAGTCTGAAAGCAATATGATCCTTCGCAAGGAGAACAGCATCTAGCTTGATTAAGTAACTACACTCTTTAAACTTTGCTTGAGTGAGTACTTGATACTCATCTGTGAACTCCATCTAATATTTATCATCTCTTAAGAGATACTTGAAGGGATACACCTTGTATGCATACTGATGATCATTGATAACTTTCTTATCAAAGGAGTCTTCTAATATAAGGTAGCTTTAAAGTGAAGTGTCTAGGTCAACTTAGGCAAGAACTGGAATCTTTTTATATTGAATTTTAATCATAATCTTTGTGATTTCAGATGCTAGTAGGTTGCGTGATTTCCTCACATATTCTGATTCACTAGCTTGTTCGAGCTCTACCATTTTCGAAGATTCTCTTGCTTTTCTTTTGTTAAGTAGCTTCAATTCATCTTCATGCTTTTCAATCTCTAAATCTTTCTTGTGAGCTTTTAAAAGATGCTTCCTTAAATCTCTAGTATGAGCATACTGCTTATGGCACTCGAAGCAATCATACTTTCCGTCGATTTTATCGTGCTTTAAGTATACTGTTGGCTTGGCTTCTCTATGCTCTTTCATATGCCTATACCAACTAGATTTATGAGCGAAGTCTCTCTCACACTTCTCACAAAAGTATACTTCTACTTCTTCAGTTTGTATAGGAATTTCATTAATACCTTTCTCCTCTTCTCTGTCTCCCACACACTTGTTTGCCATTTATTTTCTATTATTAATTTCTATTTTAATAACAGAGACCTCAAGTGATAGCTCTGGTAGTTCTTTATGAGAGTTCATCTCACAGCTATCACACTTTTTATTGCTGCCAAAGGTAAGTCTCATTTAGTTTGATGGAAGTGCTGTTGTTTTTCTTAAAATGTTAGCGCTCATATTTAAATTTGAATTTAAAATTATAAAACTGCCTCTATAACTGAGAGCTTATATGAGAGCTTTGCAAGCCTACAAGTTTCAAGGGAAGTTCTTAGAGTATTAGAGATGAATTATTAATGTTAAGAGACGATCCAGCTCTAAAACCATTTTTACTTTCAATAATAAGTGATTATAGTACGTACCGATTTAGGAGGTGCACCTAATTAAGTACGTACTGCTTTAGGAGGTATTTTGTGATTTTATGATTAAAATTAGGGTAATTAAGTACTAGCTTTAATTAATGCTCCTAATAAAGTACTAGCATTTTAGGAGCAGCTCCTAATTAATTACGTACCAATTTAAATTTAAAAATATGAAACTATAACAGTAGAAATTGATATCAATCTCTCAAGTTTGAAACCAGTTCTCAAAACCTTCTCCATATCCTTCTTAGAGGTTGACCTCCTATAAGATGCCCATATTTAATAGTAAGTTTTACAGAGGTATATAATTGAAATCAATAAACTTAAATTTCAATATCATTTCTTAGATATGTAAACAAGATGGAGTCAATGAATGATGCAATGAAAAGAGTGCAAGCTCAAAAATTGATTCAAAGATTTAGAAGTAAGGAGGATTTACATCGCTACCTGGTGCAGCAAGGTTGAACTCATAGAAACTAATCTTGATTATGTAGTTGGTTTGTTCCTCCCAACGATGGAAGGTACTAAAATTTCATTTTTAAGAGCCATACTCTGCCTAGAGAAGAAAGCATTAAAAACTTAAGATGTAAAGTTTGCAGAGATTCCAAACTATCCAGAAATCTCAGTGACTAAATTATATGATGATGCAATGAATGACCCAGAGGTTTCGTTGTACCTGCCTACTAAGAAGTAGTTGTCAAATAAACTACCTGAAAGAAATTATTTCTTTGGCATTCTTGCAACAATTAAAGGTGATTACTTGAAAGAAATTATTCAAAAGAATCTCATAAGAAAAGGTACAGCATCTCTTCAGAAGATAAGGACAAACAAGGGATCAAGATAAGTGAGAGCTGGCTATCAGAAGTGCAGAAGCACCCTTATATTTCAAGTAAGATTTGAAGTTAAACTCTTTAGAAAAATCTGGTACTGGCATCTTCTTGATGAAGGAATAGAGCAAGCTTCACAGATAGCGAAAGTCGCAGACAAAGTATGAAGTTAGTAAAAGACTTTACTCTAATATTTAGCCTCAGAGTCAATGAACATAGATGCTGGAGCTGGCAGCAAGAGAAGAAACTTAGGAGGAGGGAAGCAAGAAGAAGAAGAAAAGAAAGAGAAGCCAGCTTTCTCTAAAGAATTTTTAATGTGACTTATATATTCATTAACTTAACTACAAAATCTCCCTTCTTTAGCACACTTTTATGCCAAATAATTATCAACTCTCTTCGCTGAGCTTTTAATAAAGTCTACTGTATCGATAGGTAGGTCATGCATCAAGTGGTATAGCAGCAGTTCTTGTAATGACCTTTTAATATTCCCCAATAGAACTCAATTCCATTAAACTATGGACTGTAAGGTACGTTGAAGACTGGCGTTATTCTGAGTTGTTTATAACTCTTCCTTGTTTCTTTAGTCTTATGAACAGAAAGATTATCAACAAACAGTATAATCTCTTATTCAGGGTATTTCTCACAGCTGCTCTAAGAACTTAATATACTGCTCTGTCTTAATAGAGCGAGGATGAATAATATAAGTTTCTAAACCAGCATCCTTGCTAATACCTCCAAGAATTGCCATTGTTTATACCTTTAATTTTTAGTCATATACTTCTATGTTGCTAAGCCTCATATACCAAGACTTCTAGATGAAAGTGTTGAATGTAAACACAGCCTCGTCAGCATGAATAAACTTAATATTATTCTATTACGCTCTCTGCATTTAATTATAAATATAAGTTAAGTTGTTGTTGTAAAATGGCAGAGTGAAATCAATTACTCTCTTGATACGATTTACACCTTTGTAAGAGATACCGTTTCGTTTATAAATGTTTGCAACAGATTATGCAGAGATCTTCAACTCAGGGAACTGGGGATGAAACATAATAGCTCGTTAGTCGAGAGAGAAAAGTGAGCCCAATACTTCAAAGTTTTTTCATTAATAAGATAGTCAATATGCTTCTATAGAAACTT